>MU225952.1:2799493-2817522 GCA_018584345.1 Thuja plicata | reverse complement strand
TTAGGGTTTCGGTATTCCTTTATAAGGAATCACCTCTTTGTATTTCATAAGGAGATAGTTTTGTAAATCATTATTATTGAATATAGAAATCATTTCTGTCAACATGGTTTTCCTGTCTCTGGCCTATTGGCCGCCATAGCCATTCTTCTATCTTTTGCTTCTGTCTCGTAATAGTCTTTGCATGCAGGTGATCTTGGTTGTATTGCAGTTTAGCAATTCTAACAATAACAAGCCCTTCTAAGGTTACAGATCACCCAATCAATCAACCGTTCATTAAGAATGAGCTATGATCTCATAACAAGCCCTTCTAAGGTTGCAGATTGCCCAATCAATCAATCATTTTCTCAGAATGAGCTACAATCTCATAACTAGCCCTTGTTAGGTTGCAGATCATCCACACGATCAACCGTTCACTCAGAATGAGATACAATCTTATAGCAAGCCCTTTTGAGGTTGTAGATCACCCAATTGATCAACTATTTTTATAGAATGAGCTATAATCTCATAATAATTCTTTATGAGGTTGCAGATCACCAAATTGATCAATCATTCACTCAGAAAGAGTAACAATCTCATAACAATCCATTCTGAGGGTGCATATCACAGAATTGATAAACCATTCACTCATAATGAGTTATATTCCCATTCCATTCTAATGTTGCAGATCACCAAATCGATCAATCATTTTCTCAAAATGAGCTACAATCTCATAACAATCCATTCTAGGGTTGGAGATTGCTAAATCAATCAATCATTCACTCAGAATGATCTATAATCTTATAACAAGCTCTTCTAAGGTTGCAAATTTTCCTCAGAATTAACTACAATCTCATAATAAGCCCTTCTGAGGTTGTAGATTGCCTAATCGATCAACTATTCACTCATAATGAGCTAAAATCTAAGCCCTTCAGATGTTACACATAGCCCAATTGATCAACCATTCACTCAAAATGAGCTACAATCTCATAACAAGCCCTTTTATGGTTGTAGATCGCTCAATCGATTAACCATTCGCTCAAAATGACCTACAATCTAAGCCCTTCTAAGGTTATAGATCACCGAATCGATCAACCATTCACTCAAAATGAGCTACAATCTCATAACAATCCCTTCAAAGGTTGAAAATCACCGAATCGAGCAATCATTCACTTAGAATGAGCTACAATGTCATAATAATCCCTTTTGAGGTTTGCAATTGCCAAATTGATTAATCATTTGCTCAGAATGAGTTACAATCTCATAACAAGCCCTTATGAGGTTATAGATCCTTGAATTGATCAATCATTCATTAAGAATGAGCTACAATCTCATAACAAGTTGTTCTCAGGTTGTAGATAGCTGAATTGATCAACCATTCACTCAAATGAGATACAATCTCATAATTAGCCATTTTGAGGTTGTAGATAGAAAAATCGATCAAACATTCACTCAGAATGAGCTACAATCTCATAAAAAGTTGTTCAGAGATTGCAAATCTCTGAATTGATAAGTTTTTCTCTTAGAATGAGCAATAATCTCATAACAAGCCCTTCTAAGGTTGTAGATCACCAAATTAATCAACTATTTGCTTATAATAAGCTACAATATTATAACAATCTATTCTAAGGTTGCAGATCATTGAATTGATCAATTGGTCGCTCAGAATGAGCTATAATCTCATAACAAGTCATTCTAAGGTTTTAGATTGCCGAATCGATCAACAATTCACTCAGAATGAGCTATAATCTCTTAACAAGTTATTCGGAGGTTACAGATTGCCAAATCGATGAATTGTTCACTCAGAATGAGCTACAATCTCATTACAAGTCATTCTAAGGTTGTAAATCACTGAATTGATCAACCGCTCACTCAAAATGATCTATAATCTCATAACAACCTATTCTAAGCTTGCAGATCACTCAATTGATCAATTGTTCACTTAGAATGAGCTAAAATCTCATAACAAACCCTTTTGAGGTTGTGGATCACCCTATCGATCAATTGTTCTCTCAGAATGAGTTTCAATTTCATAACAAGCCCTTTTAATATTTCAAAATGCCCAATCTATCAACCATTCTCTCAGAATGAGCTAAATCTCATAACAAACCCTTCTGAAGTTGCAAATTGTCGAATCAATCAACGACTCACTAAGAATAACTTACAATCTCATATCAAGGCCTTCATAGGTTATAGATTTCTTATTCGATCATATTTTTTCTCAGAATGAGCTACAATCTCTTAACAAGTCATTCTGAGGTTGCAGATTGCTAAATTGATGAATCGTTCACTCATAATCAGCTACAATCTCATAACAAGCCCTTATGAGGTTGCAGATCATCAAATCAATCAATTGTTCACTCAAAATGAGCTACAATCTCATAACAAGTTGTTATGAGGTTGGAGATCATTGACTAGATCAATCATTTGTTCAAATCAAGCTAATCTTGTAACAATCCATTTTGAGGTTGCAGATCGGCAAATCAATCATTTGTTCACTCAAAATAAGCTAAAATCTTGCTACAAGCTATTCTAAAGTTACAAATTTCCAAGTCGATCAACCGTTCGCTCATAATAAGCTACAATCTTGTAACAAGCCATTCTAAGGTTGCAGATTGCCAAATCGATCAAGCATTCACTCTGAATAAGCTACAATCTTGTAATAAGTCATTCTAACCTTATAGAATACTGAATTGATCAACTATTCACTCAAAATGAGCTACAATCTCATAGTCATTCTGAGGTTGTAGATCACCGAATCAATCAATTCTTCACTCAGAATGAGTTGTAATCTCATAACAAGTCATTCTAAGGTTGAAGATTGTTGAATCAATCAATTGTTTGCTTAGAATGAGCTAAAATCTCATAACAATCCATTTTAACATTTTACATCGCTGAATCAATCAACCGTTCACTCAAAATGAGCTACAATCTCATAACAAGCCTTTCTGAGGTTGCAGATCGCCGAATTGATCAATGGTTCACTCAGAATGAGCTACAATCTCATAACAAGTCATTCTGAGGTTGCAAATCATAGAGTCGATCAATCATTTTCTCATAATGAGCTACAATCTCATAACAAGTCATTCTGAGGTTGTAGATCACTGAATCAATCAACCATTCACTCAGAATGAGCTATAATATCATAACAAGCCATTGTGAGCTTGTAGATCACCCAATTGATCAATTGTTCACTCAGACTGAGCTACAATCTAATAACAAGCCCTTTTGAGGTTTTGATCACCCAGTCGATCAACTTTTCAATCAAAATGAGTTATGATCTTATAAAAAGCCCTTCTAAAGTTGCAAAATGCCCAATCGATCAACCATTCACTCAGAATGAGCTAAAATATCATAACAAGCCCTTTTGATGTTGAATATCATCAAATCAATCAATGGTTCACTAAGAATGAGTTACAATCACATAACAATCCCTTCAGAGGTTATAGAACACTTAATCGATCAGTTGTTTGCTCAGAATGAGCTACAATCTCATAACAAGTCATTCTGAGGTTGTAGATTGCCAAATCGATCAATCATTCACTCAAAATTAGCTACAATATCATAACAAGCCCTTATGAGGTTTCATATTGCCAAATCAATCAACTGTTCACTCATAATGAGCTACAATCTCATAACAAGTTATTCTGAGGTTGCAGATCATTGAATAGATTAATCATTCACTCAGAATGAGATAATCTCATAACAAGCAATTCTAAGGTTGCAGATCACCAAATAGATCAATTGTTCACTCAAAATAAGCTAAAATATCTCTACAAGCTATTTTGAGGTTATAGAGCACCAATTCGATCAACCATTTGCTTAGAATAAGCTACAATATCATAACAAGTTGTTCTAAGGATGCAGATCTTTGAATTGATCAACTGTTCATTTAGAATGAGCTATAATCTTGTAACAAGCCGTTTTGAGCTTGTAGATTACCCAATTGATCAATCTTTCACTCAAAATGAGCTACAATATAATAAAAAGCCCTTTTGAGGTTGCAGATCCCCAATCAATCAACCGTTTGGTTACAATGAGCTACAATCTCATAACAAGCCCTTCTCAAGTTGCAAAACACCCAATCGATCAACCATTCACTCAAAGTGAGCTAAAATATCATAACAAGTCCTTCTGAGGTTGCAGATCATTGAATAAATAAACAATTAACTAATAATGAGTAAAAATCACTTAACAAGCCTTTCAAAGGTTACAAATCGCTTAATCGATCAACTGTTCAGTCAGAATGAGTTATAATCTCATAACAACTCATTTCGAGGTTAAAAATCATCGAATCAATCAACTATTCACTCTAAATCATCTAGAATCTCATAATAATTCTTGATAAGGTTGCAGATTGTCGAATCGATCAACTATTTGCTAAGAATGAGCTACAATCTCATAACAAGTTGTTCTGAGGTTGTAGATCATTGAATAGATCAGTCATTTACTCAGAATGAGGTAATCTCATAAAAAGCCATTTTGAGGTTGCAGATTGTCGAATCGATCAACTGTTCACTCAGAATAAGATAAAATCTTTCTACAAACTATTATGAGGTTGCAGATCACTAAGTCAATCAACGTTTGCTCAAAATGAGCTACAATCTCATAACAAGTCATTCTGAGGTTTCAGATCACCAAATCGATCAACTGTTTACTCAGAAAGAGCCATAATCTCATAACAAGTTATTCTGAGGTTTTAGATCACCAAATAGATCAATCATTCTCTCAAAATGGGCTAATCTCATAATAATCCATTTTGAGGTTGCAGATTGTCAAATCGATTAACTGTTCACTGTGAATAAGCTAAAATATTGCTACAATCTATTCTGAGGTTGTATATCACTGAGTCGATCAAATTTTCACTCAGAATGAGCTACAATCTTGTAACAGGCCATTCTAAGGTTTCTAATCGCCGAATCAGTCAACTATTAACTTAGGATAAGCTACAATCTTGTAACGACACATTCTGAGGTTATAGGTCACCGAATGAATCAACCGTTCACTTAGAATGAGCTACAATCTAATGAAAAACCATTTTGAGGTTGCAGATCATCAAATTGATCAACCATTCACTTAGAATAAGCTACAAGCTTATAACAAGCCTTTTTAAGGTTGCAGATCCCTGAATCAATCATCTGTTTGCTCAAAATGAGCTACAACCTCATAACAAGTTGTTCTAAGGTTGCAGATTGCCGAATTGATCAATTGTTCACTCAGAATGAGATACAATATCTTAACAAGTTGTTATGAGATTTTAGATTACCAAATCGATCAACCATTCATTCAAAATGAGCTACAATATCATAACAAGTTGTTTTAAGGTTGCAGATTACAAAATCGATCAATCATTCACTCAAAATGAGATACAATCTCATAACAATCCCTTCTGAGGTTGCAGGTCATTGCATCGATCGACTGTTCACTCAGAATGAGCTACAATCTCATAGAAAGTCATTCTAAGGTTGCAAATCATTGGATCATTCAACCATTTGTTTAGAATGAGAAAAATCTCATAACAAGCCCTATTGAGGTTGCAGATTATTGAATCAACCAATTGTTCACTCTAAATCAGTTACAATCTCATAACAAGCCCTTGAGAGGTTGTAGATCACTAAATTAATCAACTATTTTCTTAGAATGAGCTACAATCTGATAACAAGATGTTCTGAGGTTGCAGATCATTGAATCAATTAACCGTTTTCTCATAATGAGCTATAATATCATAATAAGCCCTTTTGAGGTTGCAGATTTATGAATCGATCAACTATTCACTCAGAATGAGGTACAATCTCATAACAAGTTATTTTGAGGTTGTAGATCACCAACTAGATCAAATGTTTGCTCAAAAAAAGCTACAATCTTGTAATAAGTTGTTATGAGGTTGCATATCACCAAATTAATCAACCGTTTTCTTATATTGAGATACAATCTAATAACAAGTCATTATCAGGTTGCAAATTGCCAAATTGATCAACCATTTTCTCACAATGAACTGCAATATGATAACAAGCCCTTCTGAGGTTACAGATCGCCCAATCGATCAATCATTTGCTCAAAATTAGCCACAATCTTATAACAAGCCATTTTGAGCTTGGAGATCACCCAAATGATCAACCATTCTCTTAGAATGAGATAAAATCTAATAACAAGCCCTTCTAAGGTTGCATATTGCCTAAACAATCAACTGTTTGCTTAAATTGTGTTACAATATCATAACAAGTCCTTTTGAGGTTGCAGAACACCCAATCGATCAACTGTTCACTCAAAACTAGCTACAATATCATAACAAGCCCTTCTGAGGTTGTGGATTTCCCAATTGATCAATTGTTCACTTAGAATGAGCTATAATTTTACAATAAGCACTTCTGGGATACAATCTCATAACAATTTGTTTAGAGGTTGCAACTCACCGAATCAATTAATCATTCACTCAGAATGAGCTACAATCTCATAAAAAGTCATTCTGAGGTTGCAAATCTTTGAATCGATCATGTATTTTCTCAAAATGAGCTACAACCTTGTAACAAGTCATTCTGAGGTTGCAGATTATCAAATCGATCAACCGTTCAATCAGAATGAGCTACAATCTCTTAACAAGATGTTATCAAGTTATAGATGGATGAATCGATCAACTATTTTCTCAAAATGAGCAACAATCTCATAACAAGTTGTTCTAATGTTATAGATCATAGAATCAATCAAACTTTCACTCAAAATGAGCTATGATCTCATAACAAGCACTTTCAAGGTTGCAGATAGCCGAATTGATCAATCGTTCACCCAGAATGAGCTACAATATTATAACAAGTCATTTTGAGGTTGTAGATAATCAAATTGATCAACCATTTTCTCAGAATGTGCTACAATCTCATAACAAGTTGTTTTAAGGTTGTAGATTGTCGAATCAACCAAGAGTTCACTCAAAAAGAGTTACAATCTAATAAAAATCCCTTTAGAGGTTGCAGATTGCTGAATTGATCAACCATTCACTCAGAATGAGCTACAATCTAATAACAAGTTGTTCTAAGGTTTCAAATTGCCGAATTGATCAACCATTCACTTAGAATGAGCTATAATATCATAAAAAGCCTTTCTGAGATTATAGATTGTCGAATCGATCAAGTGTTCACTCAAAATGAGATACAATCTCATAACAAGTTTTTTTGAGGTTGCAAATCATTGAATAGATCAAATATTCTCTTAGAACAAGCTACAATCTCATAACAAGCCTTTTTGAGGTTGTAGATTATTGAATCAATTAACTATTTTCTTAGAATGAGCTGCAATCTAATAACAAGTCATTTTGAGGTTTTACTTTTCCAAATCGATCAACCATTCACTAAGAATGAGTTACAATATGATAACAAGTCCTTCTAAGGTTGCAGATCGCCTATATGATCAACCATTCACTCAAAATTAGCTACAATCTCATAACAAGCCATTCTGAGCTTGGAGATCACTCAATCGATCAACCAATTTCTTAGAATGAGATTTAATCTAAAAGTAATCCCTTCTAGGGTTGCATATTGCCTAGTCAATCAACCATTCACTCAAAATGTGCTACAATATCATAACAAGCCCTTCTAAGGTTACAGATCGCCCAATCAATCAATCGTTCGCTCATAATGCACTACAATATCATAACAAGCCCTTCAAAGGTTGTAGATTGCCCAACTGGTCAACCATTCACTCAGAATGAGCTACAATCTTATAATAATCCCTTATTAGGTTGCAGATCACCCAATAAATCAATCGTTCACTCAGAATGAGCTATGATATCATAACAAGTCATCTTGAGGTTGCAGATAGCCGAATCCATTAATCATTCACTCAAAATAAGCTACAATATCGTAACAAGTCATTTTGAGGTAGTAGATTGCTGAATCGATCAATCGTTTGCTTAGAATGAGCTAAAATCTCATAACAAGATGTTCTTACATTGCAGATCATTAAATTAATCAATCATTCACTCAAAATGAGCTACAATATCATAACAAGTCCTTTTGAGGTTGCAGATTGCCGAATTGATCAACTATTCGCTCAAAATGAGCTACAATATCATAACAAGTCATTTTGAGGTTGCAGATTGTCGAGCTGATCAACCATTTTCTAAGAATGAGTTGCAATCTCATAACAATCCCTTCTAAGGTTGTTGATTATCGAATCGACCAACGGTTTGCTCAGAATGAGTTACAATCTTCTAACAAGCCCATTAGAGGTTACAGATTGTTGAATTGATCAACGGTTCACTCTAAATGAGCTACAATTTGATAACAAGTATCTTTAAGGTTGAATATTGCTGAATCGGTCAACTATTTTCTCAGAATGAGTTATAATCTCATAACAAGCCCTTTGAGGTTGCAGATTGCTGAATCGATCAACTATTCACTCAGAATGAGCTACAATCTTATAACAAGTTGTTTTGAGGTTGCAGATCATCGAATAAATCAATTGTTCATTGAGAATAGGCTACAATCACGTAACAAGTCATTCTGACATTGCAAATTTCTGAATAGATCAACTATTTTCTTAGAATGAGCTACAATCTAATAAGAAGTCATTCTAACATTGTAGATTGCCAAATTGATCAACCATTTTCTTAGAATGAGCTCCAATCTGATAAGAAGCCCTTCTGAGGTTTCAAATCACCCAATCGATCAACCATTCAGTTAAAATTAGCTACAATCTCATAACAAGCCATTCTGAGCTTGCAGATCACCCAATCGATCAACTATTCACTCAGAATGAATGAAAATCTAATAACAATCCCTTGTGAGGTTGGAGATCACCCAATTGATCAACAATTCTCTTCAAATGGCCTATAATCTCATAACAAGCCCTTTTGAGGTTTTAGATTTCCCAATCGATCAACTGTTCACTTAGAATGAGCTACAATCTTATAACAATCCCTTCTGACCTTGCAAATCACCCAACCGATCACCTAAAAACATAGAATGATCTAAAATCTTATAACAAGCCCATTTGAGATTGTAGGTCCCTGAATCAATCAACCGTTCACTTAGAATGAGCTACAATATCATAAAAAGAGCTTCTAAGGTTGCAGATCACCAAATCTATCAATAATTCACTTAGAACAAGCTACAATTTCATAAAAATCACTTCTGAGGTTATAGATCGCCGAATCAATACATCATTCGTTTAGAATGAGCTACAATCTCATAACAAGTCATTTTGAGGTTGAAAATTATTGAATAGATAAATCATTCACTCATAATGAGATACAATCTCATCATAGGTTATTCTAAGGTTGTAGATCATTGAATCGATCAACCATTCATTCAGAATGATGCACAATCTCATAATAAGTCATTTCAAGGTTGCAGATTGCCAAATCAATCAACTATTCACTCAGAATGATATTTTATCTTATAACAAGCCATTATGAGGTTTTAGATTGCTAAGTCGATCAAACGTTCACTCAAAATGAGCTATAATCTCACAACAACCCATTCTAAGCTTACGGATCACCCAATCGATCAATTGTTTGCTCATAACGAGCTACAATCTAATAACAAGCCCTTCTAAGGTTGCAAATTGCCCAATCAATCAACCATTCACTTAGAATGAACTATAATATCATAGCAATCCCTTTTGAGGTTGCAAAATTCCTAATCGATTAATTATTCTCTTAGAATAAGCTACAATCTCATAACAAGACCTTCTAAAGTGGTAAAATTCCCAATCAATCAATTGTTCTCTCAGAATTAGCTACAATCCCATAAAAATCCCTTTTGAGGTTGCATGTCATTGAATCAATCAATAGTTCACTCAGAATGAGTTACAATCTCATAACAAGCCCTTCAAAGGTTGCAAATCATTGAATAGATCAACTATTCACTCAGAATGAGCTACAATATCATAATAAGTCATTTTGAGGTTGCAGATCATCGAATCAATCAATCGTTCACTCAGAATGAGCTACAATCTCATAAAAATCCCTTCTAAGGTTGCAAGTCACTTGATCAATCAAATTTTCACTCAGAATGAGCTACAATCTCACAACAAATTGTTTTGAGGTTGCAGTTTTCCAAATAGATCATCTGTTTGCTCAGAACAAGCTAATCTTGTAACAATTTTTGAGGTTGCAGATTGTTGAATCAAGTAACCATTCACACAAAATAAAATACAATGTCACTGCAAGTTGTTTTGAGGTTGAAGATAGTTGAATCGATCAACCATTTGCTCAGAATGATCTACAATCTTGTAACAAGCCATTCTAAGGTTGAAGATTTCTGAATTAATCAATCATTCTCTTAGAATAAGCTACAATCTTGTAACAAGTCATTCTAAGGTTACAGATCACTGAATCGATCAACTATTTTCTCATAATGAGCTATAATCTTGCGACAATCTATTATGAGGTTGTAGATCATCGAAATGATCAACCATTCACTCAAAATGAGCTACAATCTCATAACAAGTCATTTAGAGGTTACAAATTTTTGAATCGATCAAGTGCTCCCTCACAATGAGCTACAATCCCGTAACAAATTGTTTTATGGTTGTAGAAAGCCGAATTGATCAACCATTCACTCAGAATGAGATGTAATCTCATAAAAAGTCATTTTGAGGTTACAGATCACTGAAACAATAATAAACTATTCGCTCAAAATGAGCTACAATATCATAACAAGTTATTCTGATTTTGCAAATCTCTGAATCAATCAACCATTTACTAAAATTGAGTTGCAATATCATAACAAGCCCTTTTGAGGTTGCATATCATTGAATTGATCAACCATTTGCTCAAAATGAGCAACAATCTCATAACAAGCCCTTTTGAGATTATAAATCATTGAATCAATCAACCGTTCACATAGAATGAGATACAATCTCATAACAAGCCCTTCTAAGGTAATTGATAACTGAATCGATCAATCATTTTCTTAGAATGAGCTCCAATCTCATAAAAAGTCTTTCTAAGGTTGTAGGTCATTGAATAGATCAACTATTTACTCAGAATGAGCTATAATCTCATAAAAAACTCTTATAAGGCTGCATATCACTAAATTGATCAATCCTTTGCTAAGAATGAGCTAAAAACTCATAAAAAGCCCTTATGAGGTGTCAAATCACTGAATAGATCAACCATTCACTTAGAATGAGGTACGATCTCATAACAAGCCCTTCTAAGGTCGATGATCACCAAATCAACCAACCCTTCATTTAGAATGAGCTACAATATCATAACAAGCCCTTCTGAGGTTGAAGATAATTGAATCGATCAACTATTCACTCAGAATGAGCTATAATCTCATAACAATTTATTCTGAGGTTGCAGATCACTGAATCAATTAACCATTCACTCAAAATTTCCTACAATCTCATAACAATTCATTCTGATTTTGCAGATCACTTAATTGATCAATTGTTCACTCGAAATGAGATACAATCTCAAAACAATCCCTTCTGAGGTTGCAGATTAGCGAATCGATCAAACATTTGCTTAGATGAGCTACAATTTCATAATAAGTCATTATAAGGTTGTAGATTTCTGAATCAATGTACTGCTCACTTAGAATGAGATACAATATCATAACAAGTGATTTTGAGGTTGCCGATCATTGGATCGATGAACTATTCACTCAGAATGAGATATAATCTCATAACAAGCATTTCTATAGTTGCAAATCACTGAATCGATCAACTGTTTACTCAGAATGTGCTACAATATCATAAAAATTCATTCTAATGTTATAGATTGTTGAATCAATCAACTGTTCACTTAGAATTAACTACAATCTCATTAAAATCCCTTCTGAGGTTGTAGAATGTCAAATTGATCAACTGTTCGCTCAAAAATTGGTACAATCTAATAACAAGCCTTTCTAACATTGTAGATCATCCAATCAATCAACTGTTCTCTTAGAATGAGCTCCAATCTCATAACAAACCCTTATGACATTGTAGATTGTTGAATCAATCAATTGTTCACTCATAATGAGCTACATTCTCATAACAACCCCTTTTAAGGTTGTAGATCGCCCAATGGATCAACCATTCGCTTAGAATAAGCTAGAATCTCATAACAAGCCCTTCTAAGATTACATATTTACAAATCAATCAACCATTCACTTACAATGAGCTATAATCTATAACTATCCCTTCTTAGGTTTTAGATCTCCCAATCAAACAATCATTTTCTTATAATGAGCTACAATCTTATAACAAGCCCTCTGGAGGTTGTAGATCGCGCAATCGATCAATTATTCACTTAGAAGGAGCTACATTCTCATAACAAGTAATTATAAGGTTGTAGTTCACTGAATTGACCAATTTCTCACTTATAATGATCTACAATCTCATAACAAGTCAATCTGAGGGTGGAGATCGTCAAATTGATCAACCATTCACTCAAAATAAGCTACAATCTCATAACAAACCATTCTGATGTTGTAGATCACTGAATTGATCAATCGTTCACTCAGAATGAGCTACAATCTCATAACAAATTGTTCTACTGTTGTAGATCACTAGATTGATCAATCATTTACACGGAATTAGCTACAATATTATAAGAAGCCCTTATGAGGTTGCATATCGCCCAATCGATCAACAGTTTTCTAAAAATTAACTACAATCTCATAAGAAGCCCTTTTGAAGTTGCAGATCACCCAATCAATCAACCATTCACTCAAAATGAGCTACAATCTATGCCCTTTGGATGTTACATATCATTCAATTGATCAATTGTTCACTTAGAATGAGCTACAATCTCATAATAATCCATTCTGAGGTTCCAAATTACCGAATCGATCAATCATTTGCTCAGAATGGGCTACAATCTTATAATAAGCCCTTCTGAGGTTTCAATCATCAGATTGATCAATTGTTTTCTTAGAATGAGTTATAATCACATAAAAATCCCTTCTGAGGTTATAGATCACCAAATCAATCAACCTTTTGCTCAAAATGAGCTACATTCTCATAAAAATTCATTATGAGGTTGCAGATCACTGAATCGATAAACTATTCTCTCAGAATGAGCTACAATCTCATAACGAGTCATTCTGAGGTTGCAGATCACCAAATCAATCAACTGTTAACTCAAAATGGGATATAATATCATAACAAGTCATTCTAAGGTGGAAGATCACTGAATTGATCAAATATTTTCTCAGAATGAATTACAATCTCATGACAAGACATTCTGAGGTTGTAGATTATTGAATCAATCAACTGTGGATGACCTTTCACAACACAATATGCCTTATCATGCTATACATTCTCTGAAATATTCAATGTGATTGGATAGGATCTACACATTAAAATTTCATTGACCAAAACACAATGATCACATTTAAGATAGGACCAATCCAAACCAAACTCTCCACCATATGTTGCACACTAAAAAGGACCATCACCGACAAGAACATATTTCAGTGAACACTTCTATCGATACACCAAAGATATCGGTACACACATCAACTAATACAACAAATTGACCAAATTAAGGATATCTTAACATCAATCAAAACCATTCATGAAAACATCATGAATAACATAAACCTCAAGTTCTAAAAATCTCCCCTTTGTCATTGATGATAACATTCATCAATATAAAGAAAACAACTCTTTTTCAAAAGATATCAGCATCAAAGTTCTCCAACTGTTCTTCTCATGTTCTTCTCCTCCTTTGACAAAAATGACAAATGGCCAAACTCATCCTTATTGACTCACTCTACTCCCCTAAAAGGAATCTCTTAAGCATTGATCCAGAAAAGAATAAGCATGCAATTCGCTAGACCAATGTACAAAAAGGTGCATCTAGTAAACATTAGGAAGGGGCGGAACACCTAGCTTCCCCCTGAGATACTCAAAGGTATCCTTGCACAAAGTTTTTGTAAATATGTCTATTATCTACTCCTTTTTATGCACATACTTAACCTTCACTTCCTTCTCCAAGACCTCCCTCAATAAACCATACCTGATGTTAGTAATAATTGAGAGGGGGAGGGGGGTGGGTGAATCAGTGGCCTCAAAAACCTTATCCTTAATCTAACCACCATTCAAATAAACCTCAGATTATTATGTCCCTACAAGATGCATGCCATGAAATACTTACAATGATTAACTGTCTGTCAGTTTTCCTTGTCTGTCCTTATTCTCCTTGATTACTGATAAGCAATATAACTATTTACCAAAATACAGTAAATATGCAGAGTATACCGATAAATCCAGAAATGCATATCTAAAATGTAAAATAGTAAAGTAATAAACCATAAACATAGAATACATGAATTTTAACGTGGAAACCCTGTTAAGGGAAAAACCACTGGGACTGGTACCCCAAATTTTCACTCTTTTGAAGTGAGCCCTGTTAGGAGCCAACCCTATAAAAGGTTACAAACACACTATTAGGTGTGACCTTGTTAGAGGATTTTACACATATAGGTTGTCACTTAGTATCGGGCATCTAATGCTGCCATCCCTGAATCAACCTCTCTCTTAGAATGTCAATAGGCATCGGGCATATCCAATGCTACTTTCATGAATCAACCTTTTTGGCACTCCTTGGGATGTACCTCAATATATAGAAGACTATTAAGTCCTGCTCTATTAAGAGACTTGATGTTTCAATGGTTAAACTGAAACAAAATGACCTGTTTCTAATGCAACTTGAATTGCAGATTTTCAAATCTATTTAAATACATTACCTCTCTGATCAATGTATCAATTCAATTCTTTTGTGCTCCATACTTTCTGCTCTGTGATGCTATGCTCACTATTTGTCGGTGTCTGCAGAATTGCTTAGCTCTGCTTCAGCTTGATTGATCAGTACTGCATGAAGTTGTTCTTCATCAGTTTCTTCTTAGCATCCTCTTTCTATTCACTCCCCTTACACTTTTTCATGTGATATGGAAATGAATTAAACTTGTCTCTTATATAGACATGATATTCATTGATTCTTTATTCTTAATTCTTGGTGTGAAAACAATCCAGCCAATTTGATTTAAAGCATAACTCCAGATTTATCTTGTAGTTATCTTCTTGCCAACTGTATAAATATTCTTTAAATCAATCACTTAACTCTGGTCGAATAAAAAAAAAAAAAAACTAGTTAAGTCTATCTTTAGCTCTTGCCAGCTAGATATTTTTTTGTTTTCTGAACTCTCTATTCCATCGGTCTACTCTTCAATTAGTCATCGGTGACAAGTGATAGTTCATCGACGTAACTCTTGTTAGCTTCGGGATCTCTGTCTGTTAGGCATCATTGGATATTTACTCATCGAGCAAATCTATTTTCAACTCATCAGGCATCCTATGGTTTTTTTCGTCGGGCAACATTATCTTCTTCTCGTCGGGTATCACTATGACTTTTCTTCTTTGCCTTTACCGATGGTGTGCACTCCGTCAATGTTATCTGTCACTTAGTGAATAGTTGAATTTTATGCATTGCTAAAAGCATAGCCTTTGTTCCATTGATTCTATGAAGTCTTTTGCATTATGTACATGACCATACATATGATATCAAGTTGACATCAATGACAATACAAACCATTAATTGATTTAATGCCTTGCATTATCTTCAACTTAACATTATCAAACATTTAATCAGTTACATGTCATCAATCTCTCCCTTTGGCATTGATGGCAACAAAATTATATTATCACACTATACTATTTCTAATACAATATGAAATACAATTTATTGAGATTCATCAAACTACCAAACGGTTTGTTTTGATAACTGATAAATGTATGAACTTCGGTAAGCTCTGTTTTAGTTTAGATTTGATTCTTGCAGCTTTCTGTTTACTGATGTGTTGAATATTCTTCTTGTGTCAATTTCTCTCCTTTGAATTTTCTTCACATTATGCCTTTCTCTCTTGTTAGCAACTCTTCCTTTGTATTAACTCCTTCATACAAACTTTCTCTCCCTAAGGATATAATCTCTCCCTGTTGGAGTAATCTAATAAAGGATAGTCTTTCTCCCTTTCATAGAGGAATGTGATAATATGGATACTTTGTCTCCCTTTGACAACAATGCCAAACAAATATTGTTACAAGTATATGATATTCATGTCAAACAATCATTTTCCTCCTATCCATAATATATTCCTTGAATTTCCCTTATCCATCAGCAATACAACAATATGCTCTGTGCTCAGTTTTGATATATACCTGTCTGTATATAGATGTAGCTTTGAAGCTCTTCTCTTTGCTTGCATCAACATGAATGATATTCTTATAACATGTAGGCTAATGTAGACTTCAGCCTTTTACTGACTGGTAGACAAGGGTTTTACCCCTAGTCTCTTTCTCAGGTACTCAAATGTATCCTTGGGCAATGGCTTGGTGAAGATATTGGCTAATTGTTCTTTTGATTGCACATACTCAAGTATCACCTCTTTTTCTTGAACTTATTCTCTCAAGTAATGATACTTGATGGAAATGTGTTTAGTTTTTGAATGCATGACTGGATTCTTGTAAATTTTTATTGCACTGGTGTTATCACAATAGATAGTCACTGGTTCTAAGATCTTCATATGCATACCTTCCAGCAACTGTTTGATCCATGCAATATTTGAGCAATTTGCAGCAGCAGCAACATACTATGGTTTTGTAGTAGATTGAGAGATGCATCCTTGCTTCTTTCTAACCCAGGTGACAAGTCTATCACCCATAAAGAATGATCCTCCAGTTTTTCTCTTCTGGTCATCAATATTTCCATCCCAATCAGCATCAGTAAACACCTTTAGTTCAAATTTTCCTTCTCTTCTATACCATAAGCCAAATTCCTTAGTATTCTTTAGATATCTTAGGATTCATTTCACAGCAGTCATATGTGATTCCCTAGGATTAGCAGAAAATCTAGCAACAATTCCTACTACATGTGCAATATCTGGTCTAGTGTGTACAACATACATGAGTTTTCCAATCATTGATCTGTACAAAGTCTGATTTACCTCTGCTGTCTTATCCTCCTTTGTCAACTTACATCCAGTAGCCATCGGTGTTCCAACTAGTTTGGATTCTTCCATCTTGAATATTTTCAGGACCTCTTTGATGTACTTGGACCGTGTAATGAAAATACCTTCTCCTTGTTGCATGATCTGGAGACCAAGAAAGAACTTGATCTCACCAAACATAGATATCTCAAATTATTTGCTCATATCACTAGAAAATGATTTGCATAGCATATCATTGCTTCCAAATATGATGTCATCAACAAATATTTCAGCGATCAGTGTGTTAGCATCAGTATCTTCTTTTAAATAAAGATGACTATTTTCAATAGTCCTTACAAATCCAATACTTATTAGATAGGAATGAAGTCATTCATACCAAGCTCTAGGAGCTTGTTTCAATCCATACAAGGCTTTATGAAGTCTACATACCATGTCCTTCTTGTCTGGATCAACAAACCCTTCTGGTTGTTCAATGTATACCTCTTCTTCAAGTATTCCATTTAGGAACGCTGACTTGACATCCATTTGATATACCTTGAATCCTTTGAATGCAGCATAAGCAAGTAATATCCTTACTCCTTCTAGCCTAGAAATGGGTGCAAAGGTCTCTCCATAGTCTATACCTTCCTCTTGTGCATACCCCTTGCATACTAGTCTTGCTTTGTTCCTTGTGACTTCTCCATTCTCATTCATCTTATTCCTGAATATCCATTTTGTATCGATAACATTCTTGTCATCTGGTCTTGGCACAAGTGACCATGTTTTTTTTTTCTCAATCTTCTCAATCTAATCATTCATAGCACTTATCCATTCCTCATTATCTAGTGCAACATTGACAGATTTTGGCTCAAACTCACAAATTAAACAATTTGAGTTTAAAGACTTACTGTGTGTGTATATTTGTGCACCTGTTATCTGCAACACAACACTTCAATAAGTCATTCTGTTAGTGAAAAATAAGGGTTAATGAGCATATAAACCATAACATCGACTTATTGCTTTCTAACTAGGATGAGTGTAGCAAATAACATAAAAGCCCTCAGATTTATGCTAAATACCAGTGACATAAACAACCTAGCATGAAAGATTTGATTTAAAATAAGCTATTATTCAATG
>MU225952.1:2729852-2786484 GCA_018584345.1 Thuja plicata | reverse complement strand
ATCACGTAGAATTTGTTAGACATAGTTATTTATTGGTATAGTTGATAATTGAATTAGATGTAGTTTTTATGTAAATGAAAATTATAGCTAGATGTAACTTTGACAAATTAAACTATGTTGCCTATGCATTTGAAAGGTTAGGGTCAATGTAAATCCTCTAATTAAGATCAATTCACTATTCTATCAAGAAATTTAAGGACTATAGTTTTTGGAAAATTGTATAACGAGGTTTAATTGTGGTTAGAGGAATAAGGTTTAGATTTGGTTCTGTTATTGAATTTTTATCTAGTGGTTCATTGTCAAAAGTAATTGGGGACTAGAATTTATCGAATAAGTTGTAACTAAGGATAGAAAACTAAATGACTTCAAGGAAAACCCTTACTGTGATAATACATTACTTCCAATACATACTTATTAATGGTTTGCACTTGTGTATTTAAATTTTTTTTTTTTTTTGTATGTGTGTTTTTCCCTAGTTTTGGGAATGACACAAACAAAATGTCGATGAGATGAGTCTCGCACTTGATGGAACTAACTGATAGAATTGATTTTGAACTTGGTTGTCGTCCAAAGATCAATAAAAGATCTTAAAAGATACCAATTCTGAACTTGGTTGTCGTCCAAAGATTGATAATACTGATTCTGAACTTGGTTGTCATCCAAAAGTTAGTAAGAAGTTACCAGGAGCTTAATAAGAATCTTTTGAAAATGAGGAAACACATGATATCCAGCTTATGAGAACCAAAGCTTTCTATCCAGCAATTTTGACTTTAGTCAAGGAAACTGTCATGCCCCTAGTTTGTTTGATAACGAAGTCATTTTAATGCTATTTCGAGAAAAATTTTAATTGATGATAGTGTGATCATGCCCCGTTAGGAACAAAATTGAAGGAAAAGAAATAAATCCCTTAGTTGAAAGAACGTATCACTTGCAGGAAGCAGTTATGAAAAGAAAGAATAGAGTAGAAGAAGTGGAAAAGAAGGCGTGTTTTAGAAATAAACACATGAGTACCAAGTTAATTACGTGAAAATATGAGTGGTGAGACTGATAACATGATGTCAGACCAAGATTTATGATAAAATTTGCAATTTTGATCGATGTTTGGAACAAATGAAGCAAATCTGCAGTTTTCAAAATTGTCAAAAATTACCATTTCACTATTTATTTTCACTTTCCTCCATAGTAATTCAGAGAGCTCTGTAGAGAAAATGGTAGTCCCTGTGAGGAAGCATCATTTCGATATGAGCCATCGACATCAGCGCTCGACCGACTACCCACCTCTAGTAAGTGCTCGTAAAACTACCTTGTGAATTTTGCAAATTTCAATTTCATGCATTTTTGTAGCTTTTACAGCCCCTTTAATTTTGAATCGCATCCAGGATTCCGGATCGCAACCTGCGAATCCCGTGTCACATCCGGTATTTCCCGGATTGCATCCAGTTTTTCTAGATTCTTGCATCGCATCTAGGATACCCTGAATCACATTTTTTTGCATTTTTTTTGTCTTTATTTTTGTTGAAATTCATCAGTGTATCATACCCGGTCTGCTTAGGCTCGTACCTGTTATTTAGGGTTGCATCCCTTATTTTGGGGATCGCACCCTACAAAATCCATCGCATCCTATATTTCTAGGATCGTATCTGGTAAAATGGATCACACCCTTCTATTTCAGAATCACATCTAGTTAGGAGACTTAGAAATTTAATCTGTTTGACCCGTTTGCGTGCCGCAAACTTGGAATTATTGAGTTGATTAGGAGCCTGCCCCTTTATTGTAGAATGGATACTGATGCATTATCATTTTTGTCCAAAACAAACCCAATTTGAGGTAGTCACATTTCACAGAATGTACCCTTTTCATGTGCTTGCATGGTCTAGACTGCTTTCAGATGATGAGCAGACTACTGTGATCCGATGCAGATTGCGCTCTTTGGTGGGTTTACCTGAGATCGGGGTAAACCGTGGGTTGTTGACTGCTCTGGCCGAGAGATGGAACTCAGAGCACAAAACCTTTCATTTTCTGACTGGTGAGATCACAGTGACTCTTGAGGATATCTGGCAGATACTTCAGGTGCCAATGATCAGGCATGAGGTGCGATTCGAGTTGATGATGGCCATGGTGATTGGTGCCGCGCATAGATATTTCCAAGATGACACCATCGGCCGGAGATATCTATCTTGGGATTATATGGTCGATCATTACGATCAATTATCAGTGTACTTAGCAAGTCTAGTAGGTGGCATCCTAATGCCAGACAAAGGTCAGCATGGATTCATGGTTGGCTGGGTAGATATGGTAGAGAAGATGGTTACCCACAGACGGCGATTTTCCTGGGGCAGCTATATTTTAGCCCACATGTACAAAGAGCTTCATGAGATAGTTTACCATTATACACAGAGCATGACCATGGGCATTCTTATTCTTCAGAGTTGGGCCTAGGAGCATATCCCTATGACACAACCGATTGTAGATAGACAAAGGGCACCGGAGCAGCCGTATGTTTATATGTATGCAGGCCTGATTCAGTAGCCCCATCTGGGAAAGGTTGAGTATTGGTGCCACCTTTTTGATGATATGACAGAGGTCATTTGGAGACCATATTTAGATTGCGAGGAGTGGACCTCAAACACATGGTAGGTACCTTATCTATGTCAGAGCCGATATCTTATAGGCAGGACCAGATATGTAGTAGAGCGGTTTGTGATCGCCAGAGTGCTGAGACAGTACGATTGTTTGTAGGGTAGGACAGAGGACATCACTATATATGCTTGGACTAGAGATGAGACACCATTATGGGGTGTGCAGTTACAGTATGAGACAACACACTAGGAGATCCATGATATGACAGGGGTAGACTGGGATCTCCATCCTGACGTTGTTGATGTAGGTGTGTGCGACGAATATGCTACTGAGATACTTCAGTACCCTTTCCCTTGGTTCACTATTCCTGAGGAGATCATTCATCACATAGAGGAGCCACTAGATTATGATCCTGACGATTGAACTGTCAGAGGTAGGGGAGGAGCACAAAGAGATAGGGCTCCTGTCAGACATGGAGGTTGCGATGGTGATAGGGATGGTAGAGATGGCAGGCGTCCTCCCCCTGATGATGGTCATGATGGAGATGATAGGGGTGGTGGTGGTGAGGCTGTGGATACAAGTGGAGCCAGTGGCAGTGGGAAGGGGAGGTACCAGAGGTTTAGATTTGTAGCTCCTCGAAGAGATACTGGTCCATTGCTTACAGGAGAGAAACAACGATAGAGGCAACAGGGGTCACAGGATAGACCACTGGATAGAGGACAGGATAGGTCCTAGGATCGGGATGTAGGTAGAGACGGAGATCCTCTTTCTAGATGTGAGTGGGAGAGAGAGTAGCTCTAAGCCAGGATTACTACATTAGAGGCCTGGGTCACCACTGCTGATGCCTTATTAGCAGATAGGGATACACAACTCGAGCATTTGAGAGTAGAGAGAGATAGACAGGGCAAGATGATCAGGGCGATGAGAGATGCACATGCCCAAATGGCAGTTCACCAGGGGCAAAGGGCCACATATTACTATGCCCTCTATCATGTAGCAGTGCTAGAGGGCCAGAGAGAACCTTCTATTTCATGATTGGCCCAGCAGTCAGAGGGATCCATGCCACCTCCAACAACTCCTTTTGTACCACCTCCTCCTCCTCCTGATCAGGGAGAGGGGGTGGGGTAGAGTTGATATTTTGTACCATCTATATGACATGTGTATTTTGAGATTACATTTGTATATCTAGATCCTGTTGAGATTCCCTCTTTTTGCATATGACATTCATACATGTATATCTGATTTATTCGGCCTCAGTGATACTCTGATACTCTTTATGCATACTATTCCATATTGTGATCTGTACCATGTGGTGATATATATATCTGATGTAGCTTCCTGATTCTGACATGTTTCATGAGTTCCCTTTGCTTTGATAGATGTATTTTGCACATGTGATGATATCTTGGTCTCTTGATGAGTTAGATTTATACATCATTTTGATTTGAGTTGATTACTGATACAAATATGTTTTAAATGATACGTATGTGAAAATGCAAATGTATGTTTCTTTTTGATTTTCATGATGCAAAAGTTAAAATTTATGGATGTATTTAGGATGTAAAAGTAAAAATGCAATACATGGATGCTTTGTTTTTTGTAGTTTCTTTCTGTCTCTTTCGATGAATGAAAAATGTATGTTATGAATGTGCAACAATATTTTGATAATAGTAATATTTATGGATTTAATTAAATTGGTGTTTAGAAGAAGATAGAAAGAATTTTTGAGCACAAAAAGTCTTTATGCATTTCTTTTCTTGTTTATATTCCATGCAATTTGTCAAAAATGTAATGATATGCAGACTCTTAGGACTTTGTCACTGGTATGTAAATGTTGTAACATTTTATCATCATTGGGCACTTTTCGGAATGATAACCACCTAATAGTACAACCATCACTAATACCCACTGATATT
The DNA here is from genome assembly GCA_018584345.1 of Thuja plicata. Lineage (NCBI taxonomy): Eukaryota > Viridiplantae > Streptophyta > Pinopsida > Cupressales > Cupressaceae > Thuja > Thuja plicata. Next base: position 2,781,988 of record MU225952.1, on the reverse strand, counting down.
ATGAAATTATGAATACTATGTTTTATTTGAATGTCAGAAATAAACTTAGGCATCAAGGCATAGAAGCCAAGATAACAAAATAGTCATCTTCCTTTTAATATACCAGATTCTAATTAAGGCAAGATATTGAACTCACAATGACCTTGAAAATTCATATCCTTGGGTACATTATGATTTGTATACCTTAGTAATAATTTGGATCAGAAAATAGACAAGGAAACTATTTCACACTCACGTTAGTTTGCACATAACAAAGATCGAGATATATGCGGCTATCCACCCATAGTGGCAGCTCTTACCATAAACATCCAAGTTAGGTGAGATTTATAGGATCATTGGAAGCAATCACCATACGCAAAAAATCAAGAAGACACTATTTCCCCTATGCTTGTGAGTCTTTGTCTTTGCACAGACGTCATTGAGTAACTAAGAATACATAATAAATTATATATTGAGAATCAATCAAATAAAATTTATAATTACTTAGATGCCCCTAGTTGAGAACATCGTCAAGACATAAAAGAATCATAATCAAACCAATATCAAACTGTGTGTTCTAAGTGGTACTTGTTCATTCATATGTCAAACATAGTAAAGATTCATCAATCAGAAAATTGTAATACAAGAGATATGGTGTTCTATGTTTGTGCATTGATAGGATAATCCATTCATGTTTGCGATCTAATATAGCCTTGTAGGAACTTCGTTAATGTAAATGTCACATCTTGGATATGTGATGTTTGAAAAGACACCCTTGTTTTGAAAAGTGACATCATTTTGCATGTATCAAGAAACATTGTGTTCATGAGGAAAACCATCCTAGAGCAACCTAGCAATCGCAACCCACCATACTAGCAAAGATGCCCCCAGTGTAGAATGACTTATTCCTAAGATGTAAATGTAGACAAATCCCAAGTGAGGATAAGATAGCCATTTAGGAAAATGAAGTCAGCGTATGAGCACAGGTAAAATTATAAAGGCCGAGTATCAGTAGTGCATTTGATAGATGGAGGGGAGAACACAAGTGATGCCTGATTTCCAGGTTTTCACCACTTGGCAAGATCTTTTTCATTTCTTTTTTCTACCAAAATGCCTGTTTTACTAGGTGCTCATCAAGGCACTTTTCTCTTTTTCAATTTTTTTTCTATTTTTTCTTTTTTGAATGTTTTTGTAGTATAAAGGCACCTATTTACCAGGTTTTCACCAAGGATACCCATTTTTGTAGGACCTTTTCCATTGTTTTTGGATTTCTTCAGGATCAATTTTCTGGATGTTTTTAGTATTTTGTAAAAACTTTTTGCTGTACAGGCTCTACTAGCCAAACATCAAGCGTAGAACCGCTTCCAATGTAGAGTATTGATAGGATCTGGAAGAACATCTCCTTTAGGTATAGCTAGTTGATAAGCTCCAGTCCCAAAAGTAGTAGTAACATATGGTCCCAGCCAGTTAGGTTCAAATTTTCCTTTCTGCTCCTTGTTTGGTTGGTTCTTAGGATTTTCCTTTAGGATGAGATCTCCTACTTCAAATTTGCGTGGTTTGACCTTCTTGTCGTAACCTTTGGACATACGTGCTTGATACACTTTGAGGTGATCGAACGCTTGTTGTCTATGCTCATCTAGTAGGTCCAAAGAATTCACCCTATCTATGCGGTGTTTCTCATCAGTAACAAGACCTTTTAAAGATATTTGCAAAGATGGGACTTCAACCTCAATGGGTAGTACTGCTTCAGTGTCATAGACTAGAGAAAATGGCATAGCTCCAGTTGGTGTTCTTATGCTTGTTCTATAGGCCCATAGTGTCGAATTTAGTTGTAGATGCTAGTCTCTGCCAGACTTACTTACAGTTTGATGTAGGATCTTGAGAATATTCTTGTTGGATGCCTCAGCCTGTCCATTACCTTGAGGGTAATATATTGAGGAGCAGTGTTGAGTAATATGAAACTATTCACAAAGGTCATCAATGTCTTGATTTTTAAATTAGCCCCCATTGTCTGTTACAATTGAAGAGGGTATCCCATATCTATAAATAATGTAGTTCAGAATGAACATAGCCACCTATTTTCCGGTGGCTTTGATTAGCAAAATGACTTTGACCCACTTTGTGAAATACTCAGTGGCCGTAATGATGAACTTGTGTCCATTTGAAGAGTTGGGATATATTTGTCCAACCAATTCAAAGGTCCATTGCTGAAATAGCCAATGTGTTATGAAAGGTATGAGTTCTCTGGTAGGAGCATAGATGATATTTCCATGTGTCTGGCATTTAAGACATGCTTTTGAAAACTAAATAGCATCTCTCTCCATGGTAGGCCAATAATAGCCTACTCTGAGAAATTTCTTGGCTAATGAAAATTCGTTCGAGTGTGATCCACATACACCTTCGTGGACTTCTTTTAATGCTAGATCAGACTCTTCCAGTTCTAAACACCTAAGAAGTGTACCATTTAGACCGCATTGATATAGGTTGTTAGTTATGAGGATGTAAGATGATGCTATCCTAATCAGGGTTCTTTTCTCATTTCTGGATAGATTGTTAGGGAGAGTTTGGTTAGAAAGGTAAGCAATGATATTGGCATACTGAGATTGGTCTAGGGTATTCAAAGCACATATTACCTGGTATTCATGGGTATCAAATGCAGGGTAGGATAGTTCTTCCACCAAGAATTCATAGAAAAATTGATGTTCTTCTAGTTGTAACATGGATGCCAAGGTAGCCATAGCGTCCACAACTTTGTTTTCTAATCTTGGTATCTGCTGGAAGGTGACGAAGACAAATTATTTCTTCAGGTCATCAACTAGTTGCTTGTAAGGCATCAAATTTTCATCCTTCATTTGATACTCCTCATTGACCTAATTTATAATTAGTTGGGTGCCACCATACATGTGTAGCTCTATAATTTTCCATTCCATAGCTAGCTTGAGGCCGTTTACCAATGCTTCATATTCTAAAATATTATTGGTGCATGGAAACATCAATTTGTAAGATTTGGGAATCTTGTAACCTTGAGGAGTTATGAATAGGACTCCTGCTTGAGATCCTTGTTGAGTGAATGAACCGTCAAAGTACATCTTCCATGGATATTCAGTGAGATGCATGATTATTTCATCAGGGAATTCAATTAGCAAAGGTTCATCATTCTGGAGTGGTGAATCAACCAATTGATCTACAAGGACTTGTCTTTTGATAGCTCTCCATTCTACATATTCAATGTCAAACTCACTTAGAATCAGGACCCATTTCGCTAAACTTCTTGTTAATGCTGTTCTACTCAAAAGATACTTTAGAGGATTAATTTTAGCAATGAGCTTTACTGTATGAGAGAGCATGTAGTGCCTCAATTTTTGTGATGTGAAGATGACTGCTAAGCATGATTTTTCAATAATGCTATAATTGAGCTCATAGGCGACCAATGTTCTACTAATGTAATAGATAGCCCTTTCTTTCTTGGTTTCATCCTCTTGTGCCAACAATACTCCTAGGGATGTAGCTGTAGCTGGAATGTATAGGAGTAGGGGCTTTCCATGAATAGGCACCATAAGAATAGGAGGAGTAGCTAGGTATCCCTTCAATTCTCTAAAGTTTTCTTTGCAGTGTTCATCCCATTTGAAGGTAACCCCTTTATGTAGTAACTTAGTAAAGGGTTGGGCCTTTTCTGCAAGTTGGGACATGAATCACCTGATGGAATGCAGTCTTCCTTGTAGCATCCTCATTTGACTGATGTTACATGGAGGAGCCATCTCTAGTATAGCTTTAACTTTAGCAAGGTCTACCTCAATCCCCTTTGCCGAAAAAATGAATCCTAGGAGCTTTCCTGATTGGCCCCAAAGGCACATTTCTTTGAATTAAGCCAGAGTTGGAACTATTCCATTCGATCCAATATCTTTCTTAGGTCAACAATGTGAGTACTTCTTTCTTTGGATTTAGCCAGTGTGTCATCCACATATTCCTCCATTTTCTTGTGCATCATGTCATGGAATATTGTTGTCATGGCTCTTTGATATGTTGCGTCAGCATTCTTTAACCTGAAAGGCATGACATTCCAGTAAAAGGTTCCCCATGTGCATGTAAATACCATTTTCTCTTGATCCTCAGGGGCAATCTTGATTTGATTATAGCCTAAGAATCAATCCATTAATGAATACATATGGAAGCCTACTGTAAGATCTATGATCATGTCTATGTTAGGTAGAGGGAATTCATCTTTCAGACATGCTTTGTTCAAGTCTCTGAAGTCCGTACAGATGCTGATAGATTTATCAGATTTAGACACAGGGACCACATTAGAGATCCCTCTTGCATAGGAAATGACTTGAATAAACCCAGCTTTTAACAACTTCTCTAGTTCTGCCTTTACTAATAATGCAACATGAGGATGCATCTTTCTAAGCTTTTGTTTTACAGGATTGATCCCGAGAGCTATAGTTAAGTGGTGCATGATTAGATTAGGATCTAGCCCTGGCATATCAGTATAGGACCATGAAAATTTGATCTTCTTCTCCTTCAGGAAATCTGTGAACTGTGTCTTCTCCTCTTCTAATAAAGATTGTGCAAGGTGAACTATTTGAGGATTTTCAACAGTGCCCAAGTTTACTGGCTATGTTGGTTCAATCAGTACTGAAGACCTTTCTTGAAAGTGTTCAGGGAGGATATCAAGAGTCTCATCCTTTGGTGCCTCTGAGAGGTTTTCACCATTGGATACATCTTGTTTCTTTACTATTTTTGGATCTAATACTGCCACAGAGTGGTTTTCACCATCAATCCACTTTTACTTTTTATTTTTCAGTTTTTGACTAAGAAACCTAATATCCTCCTATGACATGTTTTCTCTCCTTGCATTGGTGGAAGAAGGGTAAGGTTCACAAGCATTGAGATGAAAAGCTAGGGTGTGGTCATTGGGAAAGTTGAGGATAGGAGCAGGATCTATTTCAGTCCAATCAATTAGGTCTAGAAGTACCAATGTTAGGGAGTCAGATTCTGGAAAGGACATCATCATGTTAGCATCAAGACCATTAACCAACATGACATGACCTGTTAAGTTAATTTCTTCAATATTTAGATCAATAAGAGTGAGCTCACTATTAAAAGGGTCATTGTTAGTTATATGTAGACCAAACTCTAGTGACTTGTCAGTAGAGATCTCATCATCATCTCTCCATAAAAGGATACTTCTTGCTTGTAGCCTATGAAATTCTTCTAGACTTATGTATTCACTAGTGTCTCCATCAATGATCAGGGGAAGGAACTCTTCTTCTACTTTAGGAGGATTAGTATCATTGGGAGGAGTGTCAAATTGTTTATGAGGAGTTTAGGGAGCCACAAACATGTGAATTCTATCTATTCCAATATCTTCAGTGGCGACAGATAGCTCTTCCCATTCATAGTCATCAGAGTCTATGACATAATTATCGGATCTATTTAAGTATTTAGCAATGGTTATTTGATGTACCTGGTTAACTGCCTGTAGATCAAAGTGGGGTAGATCAAGGACATGTGAAACTATGACCAATTGCCCCAATTAGGATGTAAATCCTGTCGTTGGGGTGTCTCTTGAGTAATTGTTGCTATGGTGTCTCCTACCTCTTGAATGGGAGGATGTGCCAGGAAAGGGGTGTGAAGATCTTGGGGCACCTCAAAGCTGGGTGCGTAGCATTCTCCTTGGTAGTTGGGGTCCTATGCGCCAACATGCAAAAATATTTCATAGGACCACTACTCTAGTTCATCTATTTCATCACTCCCTTTATCTGAGTGTGGACTCTCTTTTGAAGTGGGTTTATCAGTTTTAGTATTAAAACCCAGTCCTATTTTCTCTCTGGTATTTCAGAACTCCATGGGTATAGGTTCAATAAGCCATAATCTTGTGTCATTTAGAGGTCCTTTTCCTTTGTTTCCCATCTATTTGAGGAAATCATATCCCTTTCCATACTGTTCTGGGGATATCTTCACATGTTTGACTTCAGCCTCCGCCGATTCTCCTTTGTAAAGCCAGTCCAAAACTGCCTATTCTTCTATGTTATCTGAAGAAGATGTGGATGCCCTTACCATGCCAATCACTTTGTGTACTTCTGGCTCCTTGGATGCTGTAGGTGTGAATGTCAAGGAAGGTTTTCCATAGGATCTTGGTGACACCAAAAGTTCTGTCAGTGAGGGAGTTAGGTCTAGCTTGTACTCTCCCATACATGTTTCTTCAAGTTTCAAGGTTTTGTTGAAGCTTTTCATAACCATGTCCTTGGTAGTTTCAGGGGTGACTGTATCCATAGCCTCTTTGTTATGTGGGATCATGCTACCCACTTTGATATTGTTGCAAGTGTAGTTAGCATTTGTAGGAATTGTCACTTCCACCCCACTATGTGGGAATTTTATGCATTGGTGGTAAGTGGACAGTACAACTTGCATCTTGCGAATCCATGGTCTCCCTAGTAGGATATTGTAGGCCAATGGTAGATCTAGAACTTGAAATATGACATTCCTCTCAATCGGTCTGACTCTGATAGGTAGAAACATAAGACCTCTGGAGGATCTTTCTTCCTCATCATAAGCTTTGATGGTTATCTTGCTTCTAGAGTCAATTGTTTGTTCTAAGAGACCTAGTCTCTTGATTAGATCTAGTGTAAAAATATTCAATCCCATGCCTCTATTTATCAACACATGACTAACACAAGATTTATGAATAAGGAATTCAATATGGAGGGGTTGATTATGTGGATGGGTCAATGATTTTTCATTCTCTTTAGAAAAGGAGAGGTAGTGTGGCACTGAGATGTGATTGACCATCGCTTGGAATTTGTCTATATCAATATCCTTTGGGACGTTAGCAGCATGTAGAGCCTATTCTAGGATTTCTCTATGTACCGTGGATATCTTGAGCAACTCAAAAATGGAAATTTTGGTAGAGGTTCATTGCAATTGGTCTACCAAGTCATATTTTGCTCCAGGAATAGTAACCGCATGTTTTGCTGCTGGTTTAGGAATAGTTACAATAGGACCCTTGGATGTTGATATTGGTTTTGGAGGTCATTTTATTGTTACCTGTGCTTGGCTATGGGTTACAACATTCGAGTGGAATGAGACACCTTTGATTGTGACCACATTGATGGATTCGGTTTTAATGTCAAGCATATTGATCACATCATCATTTTTGGAATAGGTGTAGTTTACCTCATTACTCTTCCCTTTAGATGTTTCTCCTTGATCATAATTAAGAAAGGGTTTGTTGAATGCTGTATGATCCTCATTAGTAGTGTGTCTGTCTACTTTGATCTTACCTCCTTCGATGAGGTCTTGGATGACATGTTTAAGCTTGAGGCAATTATTAGTTTTGTGTCCCTTGTTTTTGTGGAAGACACAATAGGAATTATCATCCCACCACCTGGGTTTGACCATTGGTTCCCACGGTTTGGAATCTGGGATAGTCAGAACTTTGTTATCCAATAGTGTTTTTAGAACAATCTCAAGAGGTTCTCCCAAAGGAGTGAATATTCTCTGGGGTTTCGAAGTCCATGTTTGACCCTTGCTATTATCATTGTTTTCTTTGGGTACAAGAGTTGTTACCTTAGCATCCTTGCTTGCTTGTATGCCATTGGTTGGATTAAATACCTTAGGTTTAGGATTAATGTTAGAGGCATGAACCACTCCGTCATTAACAACATTTTTGTTCTGTTTCCACCATTTTGGCTTGGATTTGGAGTTATTGGTCTTGTTTTCATTTTGAAGGGTGATCTCTCCCCTTTTGACCATGACTTCCTCAGTACAGAGGAAATTTTTAATCATTTTGTTGAAGCTTGGAGAGTCTTGCATTTGCAAAGCTTAGTTCAATTAAGGCACTATATTATTAACGAATATCTCCATCTTCTCTATTTTGGGAATGACCCTTGAATATCGTGCAAAAATCTTCCTCCACCTTTGTAGGAAGTGTGTAAATGATTCTCCAGTTCTTTGTTTGGTATTACATAGGTCCATCATTGTCACATAATGTTGGATGTTATAGGAGTAATGTTGGATGAACCGTTGGGTCAACTCCTCAAATGTCTTGACCTTAGGGTTCAGTTTTGAGAACCACTCCATGGCATTACCTCCTAGACTTCCTAGAAATAGTCATATGAGGTATGTAGGTTTGTGCATGTATTCTATGCTAAGAGCACATAATTCCCTCACATGGTCATGTGGGTCATTTTCTCCCCTGTACTTGTCATACTTAGGTCTTGCCACATTGGGAGGAAATGGGACCATAGTGATACTCTTATCGAAAGGAAATGGACAAATGGCATCCAAAGAGTATTTTGTTTTTGGTTTCTCCTTCTCCTGTTTGAGGTTTGTGAGCTCTGTTTGCATCAAATTGAGTTGTTTGGTGAGAGTATATATAGGATTTGGTACCTCCTTTCCTTGAGTTTTTCCACATCGTAATCTTTAGGCAATTTGACGCCCGTGGAAGCTAAATGAAGGAAGTATTTTTCTTTATCCTCATCAATCATTCTTTCCATTATCTGGTGGAACCTCTTGCTTTGTTTGATTTTTTCATATTCTTCTATAGTGATTTCATCCTCACTGCCAGATTCAAATAAAGGACATTCAAACTTGGGTTCTTCTTCTTCATCAGTATCTTTGGGTTTTTGGTATTTGCCATCATTATATTCCTCAAAGGCCTCACTCCATCTGTGAGTTTCACTATCCATTTGAGGAGAATCTAGATCAAGAAGGGAACTACGAGAATTTTCTCCTTGAAAGTGTGGTGTTTTAGGAGGCACTTTCGATCCTTTAGACGTGTACTTGTTGCATCTTGTGTTAACTATGAAGTTGTTTCTCAAATTTGTCAACGTTTCCCAATAGTGCAAGTGAGAGTTTCAGATTGTTCAAGTGGGTGTGTCTAGGTAAAAGTAACTATTTGTTGTTGGTGGATGTAAATGATTCCAGTGTCAGAGGGTTAGAATTCACTGATAGTGAGTTGGGAACCAAGTTGTTGGTAGAAAATGGGTAGACCACATTTATTGAACCGATCGTGAAAGACTGACTAAGCATGCAAGGTGGACATCTCAAAAGAGTTTTGAAATTACAATAGGGAGACCAGAAGAGACAACAAGAACTAGATAAAGAGTCAAAAGGGTATCCTAATCAACTAAAACTTTCTAAGAATTTATCTTGCAAATACCCACTATCCTGAATGCAAGCTCCCAGTTGTGAGCTTCTGATGACACCAAATGTGAGCCTAGAACCTGGATGCGACTATGTGCTGACCAAATGCGAGCTAGCATATAGGATGTGATCCTAAATACCAGATGCGATTTGGGAAATCCAGGATGCGATGTTATGATGGCTTTGTCAATTTCGGTTAGTTCTAAAAAGTTCATTTTCAAAGTGCATGAAGTTGCTTGTTTCCAAATTATGTTAAGAGGTGTCGTAATGTGTGAAAAACACTTGTACTCCAGGGTTTGAAATTTGTTGATTTTTTTGAGGATCTTATCTTTTTAATGATCTTTTGAACATGTCAAACGGTTTTGCATTGTTAGGAGGGTGAAACAAACACTCATCTTTTCCCATTCTCTAGGTAAAGGATGAAAATATTTTCTCGTTGACTTAGGTACACACTCAAATGCTAATCAAAATATAGCCATCACCAAGCATGCAATGGCTCTAGTCATGATGCTGTATGAGCTGACTCCAAACGCAAGTGAGGGCACAATATGACAAGTGTCTTAGGGAAATTACTTTTTGCCTTGCACAAAGATTATCACCCTTTCAGGGGTGAATCATAAATTATTTTAGTTGAAGTTGTAGATTATTGGGCAATTCATTCAAAACCATCCCCCATAGAATTGTACAAGGCAAAATTTAGGCGTATAGCCCTATGAGTACCTGAATATATGTAGTCTCGCAAGAAAGATTCAAGTGACTCCGCTCTACATACACCCAAGCATGTTCAAGGAATGATGTCAAAATTCCAAGAACAAAACCAGCTCTGTCTTTCGAGGCTTTAGCCTACGAGGAAGCAATTATTTATAGTGAGTTGGAAGGGTTGGCGTAAAACCTGTCCTCACTTGGGTTGTTTCCGGGAGATTTTTTCCTCAACTGGCAGGCTCTCTACTATTTAAATATATGTACCAAGGATTGGCGAGCTTTGGATGTCTAGATTTCTGATTCTTCCAAAGAAGAAGAGCATACTCTCCTAATCTAAACCATTTTCTCCCAAAACACGTAAAGCAATGTTAATTCCTTCAAGATATGTTGAGCTTGATTTAGTTTGTTCCTATTTAAGAAAAATAGGATGCTTGAAGGTAAATTTTGCCTTGTTCAATTAACCACAATATTTAATGACTTACCTTGTCCAATTACTGATCCAAATTGAATTAAATGATTGAACTTGTTCTTTGATCCCACAGATTTAGTGCTTTGATTGTCCAATTTATGATTCCCAAAAGAAATTATACGATGTAGTTGTTCATTAAACCACAAGATTTAGTGATTTGTGTTTGTTCATTTACTGATCCCAAATGAAAATAAACTGTGAGATTGCTTGTTCATTTACCTCCAAATTCTATTCAACCCATAAAATGATGTGTGATTTTCTAATTTTCCATAAAAGGAAAAGAGCATAATCCTCTAGCCAGTTTAGTGATAGATTGGAATATGTATCTTAAGTTTGAAAGCAAGTAAATAGAGGTCAAGATGGGGGGTTGGGTAACCTGAAAAACCAAGTTAGTATCTATTTATTTCAACTCCCCCAAAAACCTTCAAGAACAACCTGCAGACACTTGTTAGTCTGCAAGATACCAAAAACACAACTTGTCAAAATGTTAGAGTTAGGAAAACGAAGTGTGAAAAATTTCTAACTAGATGTGAGCCTAAAAAATCACTGAATGTGATACAACATACTGTATGCGACCTTTCTTACCAGATGTGATAGTATGCTCCTCAAATGTGAGCCTGAACTAAAAATGATCTAGGAAATCCTGGATGCGAGCCTTATTTTTTGCGGTGCGATGGCGTATCCCGGATGCGATCCAGAATGGTAAAAAATGAGCCTGTAACAAAATTTTGGGTATGCAAATTAGTGAAAAAGTGATAGAAAATGAGGCCAAGTTGGAAATTATGCCCCACGATGGGTGCCAGAAATGTGTGTGTATATTTGTGCACCTGTTATCTGCAACACAACACTTCAATAAGTCATTCTGTTAGTGAAAAACAAGGGTTAATGAGCATATAAACCATAACATCAAATTATTGCTTTCTAACTAGGATGAGTGTAGCAAACAACATAAAAGCCCTTAGATTTATGCTAAATACTAGTGACATAAACAACCTAGCATGAAAGATTTGATTTAAAACAAGCTATTATTAAATGAGCAATGCATATTAGTCTAAAAATGGACATTATAACAATGCATGGTAATGAAACTATGAGATGAAAATGAAGCTATCTAAATCTTAGCAGCATAACAATGTATTTTCTAATATGAGATGAAGGCTTTTTTGTGCTCCAAAATGCATACTATTTATAGAAGAATGACAGAGAGAGAGGGGAGACAAGGTTCATTAATGAGTTGAGGGACTCATTAATGGTGGTGTAAGAGCCATTAATGCTTTGAGAATTAATGAGGCATGGAGGAGACATGGGCTTAAGGCATCTTCATTAATGAGGCATTAATGAAAGCCTTAAAGAAGCATGGGGAGGGTTTAAGAGGGTGGCTTGAGAATGTGGACTTGAGGAAGGAATCTTGAGATTCCTTGACTTTCTCAAGTGGGTGGATTTGTTAATCATTCTTTAATGGAATGTGACAACATTAGGAGGTAGGTTAGGGTTAGAATTAGAATTAGGATTAGATTAGCAAGGGTGAATAGGTTGAGAAGGGTTAGAACCCAGGGTAGAAGTGGTTGAGATAGGTTGGGTTGGGGTTTAAGGGAATATTAATTAAATGAATTAAACTTATTTAATTCATTTAAAATATAGGAATTAATTATTTAAACAATTAAATTGCTTTTTAATATTTAAGGGGACTATAGCCATTTTAATTAGATTAAATAGGCTAGAGGAATGGGTTATTTGCAAGTGTGTAATTAATTTTAGGGATTTATTTACTTCCTAGCAAATTAATCATTTTTAGCCGTGTATTTGATTGATTATGATTTTGGCTAAAAGTAAATAATTTAGTGATTTGATCACTTTAGGAGATTAAATTGATTTGAAAAGAATTATGCCAAGTAGTAACAGGGTCATTTGGACATAATTGGGGGTATGATCACACTTAGGGAAAATAGGGTCCATAGTCAGAACAGACCAAATTCAGGTGGTTACACTTACTTCTTGTTCTTGTACCAACATTCTTATCTCCTATGATTTGGACCTCTGGATGGTTCTGCCTTACATATCTTGCAAGTATAGGTATAGTTCTTTGTCTATCAACTTGATCATTATTTTGATTTTCATTTTGTTCTTCATCACCGTGCACATTATCTTGATCATTATCCTGACCGTCGGTATTTGCAGCCTGATATTTTGAATTAATGATTTGTAGTTCAGGGGCTCTACATTGTTGGTAGGGTAGAGTGTCAGGTTCCTCGTTGTAAGTGAACTTATTATAGTCCATTGGTTCTTTAGTGCTTTCTTGTTCATTCTTCTCTCCAAATTCATCTATCTTTACATTTGCAATTTCAATAATTTTGTTAGAGGCTTTGTTGAGACATTTGTAATCCTTGCTCTTGGTAGAATACCCTATAAAATTTCCTTCATCAATTTTGGAGTCAAGTTTTCCATTTCTATCATCTTTTAAGATGTAACATTGACTGCCAAATTTTTTGAAATAACTTACATTGGGTGTGTATCCATACCATAGCTCATAAGGTGTCTTCTTGTTGTCTTTCTTCAATTGTATTCTATTTAGTGTGTAGACAATAGTACTGATAGCTTCCATCTAGAATATTTGGGTGATGCCTTTTTCTATCATCAGTGTTCTAGCACAATCAACTATTGATCTGTTCCTTCTCTTAGCAATCCCAGTTTCCTGTGGTGTTCTTGGTGTAGAAACCTGTCTTTTTATACCATGCTCATTACAAAAGTTAGTGAATTCATCTGATATAAACTCACCTCCTCCATTTGATCTCAAACATTTTAGATCCTTACCACTTTGTTTCTCTACCAAAGCCTTATACCATTTAAACATCTTAAATGCTTCTGATTTATCTTTTAGAAACATAAGTGTCATCATTCTAGAGTAATCATCAACAAAGAGAATAAAATATCTATCTCCATAATAACTCTTTGTCCTCATAGGTCCACATAAATTAGTATGGACTAATTCTAGAATTGCATCAGCTGTATGGGTTTTTCTTTTGAAACTAGACTTTTTCATTTTACCTTTTTGACAGTTTTTACACATGATGTTGTTGGGCTTGGTCATTTTCGATAAGCCTCTGACATTTCTCTTTTTGATAATTTTTATCATGTTGTCAAAGTTCACATGACATAGTATTTTGTGCCATAACCACATGTCTTTGTCTGTAGAAATCAAACAAGTGGAGTCAGTATCATTCATATAGAACAAGTTACCTTTTGTCTGCTCACCGATACCAATTAGATTTCCAGATTTGTTGAAGATCTTTGCCTTCTTATTTTCAAATGCTACTTTGTGACCTAAATTATTCAACTGAGAAACACTCAATAGATTATAATTCAATCCATTTTCCCAATAAGCATTTTCACACTTTATCTAGTTATTCAACATTATTGTTCCTCTACCTTCAACTGGACAAGGTGTGTCATTTCCCCTTCTTACTGATCCACCTTTGTAGTATTCAAAAGTCTCAAAATTTTGCTTATCATCGGTCATATGATGAGTGCAGCCACTATCTATGATCAAAACATCATTTTTACTAATTTTAGATATAAGAGCTATTTCCACATACCTTTCTTCATCATCATCTGAATCACCCTTTACAACTACAAACACCATCTTGATGTCTTCATCAGATTCGGTGTCAGTATCATCATCCTTGCATTTTGCTAGGTGGCTGACCTTCTTTCCTTTGTCCTTATAGTCTCGGCTATCTTTTCTTTCTGATTGTCAGTAGCTTCTGTAGTCACCTCTGTCAGACTTCTTCTCAAAAGACCTGTCATTACTTCTGTCATCTTTTCTTCTTTTAGTACATCTTGCAGCAAAATGTCCAATCTCTTTGCAATTAAAACAAACAAGTGGTAATTTACCTTTGTATTTACCTTTGCCTCTCTGCATTCTTCTGGCCATAAGTGCTTCAATTTCATCAAGATCATCTTCTTCATTTTCACTATCACTATCTTTTCTCATAGTGTTTTTGTGACTTGATTTACTTATTCTCATAGAAGTTTTAAATGCAGACTCTATGTTTGGTAAGACACTATTATCAAAGTTATTCATCTCAAATGAAATCAGTCTTCCAATTAAATTTTCTAGAGTAACATTGCTATTGGCTACTGCTCTCATTTCTTGAATGGCAGATACTCTAATAGCACAAGTGGGTAGTAAGGTTCTTCAAATTTTACTTACCACTGTATCTTCTTCTAGTACACCTCCAACTCCTCGAATAGCATTGACTACTTATTTAATTCTTGTGCTGTACTGAGTGATGTTTTCTCCTTCTTTCATTTTGAGATCATCAAACTTTCCTCTAAGGCTTTCTGCCTTGGCTCTCAAAACATTTTTGTCACCACCATGTAAAAGCTTCAATTTGTCCCACATCTGCTTTGCAGATTTGCATTCTTTGACATCTTCAAATTCAGCATCAGAGAGTGAGGAAGCAAGCTCTATCATCATGCCATTATGTTCATGCTTCTCTCTCATTTGTTCAGCTGTTGGTGCTCGTGTGGGCAACACATTCAATTTCAAGGAATTGAGTAACATCATTACCAATACCTGATAAGTGGAGTCTTATCCTACTTTTCCATGAAGCAAAATTATCATTGTTCAACTTGGGCACATCTCGTCTGTTCATCTTGTGATCTTTGGCTTAGGTCTTGAAACCTTCCTTTTAAGCACACAAGCTCTAATACCAATTGTTAGTAATAATTGAGAGGGGGGGGGGTGAATCAGTGGCCTCAAAAAACTTATCCCTAATCTAACCACCATTCAAATAAACCTCAGATTATTATGTCTCTACAAGATGCATGCCATGAAATACTTATAATGATTAACTATCTATCGATTTTCTTTATCTATCCTTATTCTCCTTGATTACCGATAAGCACTATAACTATTTACCAAAATATAGTAAATATGTAGAGTATACTGATAAATCTAGAAATGCATATGTGAAATGTAAAATAGTAAAGTATTAAACCATGCACACATAATACATGGATTTTAATGTGGAAACCTTGTTAAGAGAAAAAAACCACTGGAACCGGTACCCCAAATTTTTACTCTATTGAAGTGAGCCCTGTTAGGAGCCAACCCTGTTAAAGGTTACAAACACACTATTAGGTGTGACCTTGTTAGGGGATTTTACACATATAGGTTGTCACTTAGTATCAGGCATCTAATGTTGCCATCCTTGAATTAGCCTCTCTCTTAGACTGTTAATAAGCATCGGGCATATCCAATGCTACTTTCATGAATCAACCTTTTTGGCACTCCTTGGGATGTACCTCAATATATAGAAGACTGTTAAGTCCTGTTCTATTAAGAGACTTGATGTTTCAATGGTTAAACTGAAATAAAATGACCTATTTCTAATGCAACTTGAATTGTAGATTTTTAGATCTGTTTAAGTACATTACCTCTCTGATCAATGTATCAATTCAATTATTTTGTGCTCCATACTTTCTTCTCTATGATGCTATGCTCATTGTTTGTAGGTGTCTATAGAATTCCTTAGCTCTCCTTCGGCTTGATTGATCAGTACTGCATGAAGTTGTTCTTCATCAGTTTCTTCTTAGCATCCTCTTTCTATTCACTCCCCTTCCCCTTTTTCATGTGATATGGAAATGAATTAAACTTGTCTCTTATATAGACATGATATTCATTGACTCTTGATTCTTGATTCTTGATTCTTGGCATGAAAAATAATCCAACCAATTTGATTTAAAGCATAACTCTAGATTTATCTCGTAGTTATGTTCTTGCCAACTGTACAAATATTCTTTAAATTAATCACTTAACTCTGGTCAAATAAAACAAAGAAAACAACCAGTTAAGTCTATCTTTAGCTCTTGCCAGCTAGATATTTTATCTTTTCTGAACTCTCTGTTTCGTCGGTCTACTCTTCAGTTAGTTGTCGGTGACAACTGATAGTTTCATCAGCATAACTCTAGTTTCAACTTTTCGGGCATCCTGTGGATCTCTGTCCATCGGGAATCATTGGATATTTACTCATCGGGCAACTCTATTTTTAGCTCGTCGAGCATCCTGTGGTTTTCTTCATTGGGCAACTCTGTCTTCTACTCGTCGGGTATCACTGTGAATTTTCTTCTTTGCCTTTACCGATGGTGTGCACTCCATCGGTGTTATTTGTCACTTAGTGAATACTTGACTTTTATGCATTGCTAAAAGCATAACCTTTGTTCCATTGATTCTCTGAAGTCTTTTGCATTATGTACATGACTGTACAGATGATATCAAGTTGACATCAATGACAATACAAAACATTAATTGATTTAATGCCTTGCATTATCTTCAACTTAACATTATCAAACATTTAATCAGTTACATGTCATCAACTTGATAGATATATGTTTTTCTCTGGTATGTTGTACTAGATTCTTTGAAATGTTTATAGCACTGGTATTTTCACACATTATAGAAATTGGTTCATCAAAAGTTATACCAATATTCTTCAAATTTTTTTTCATCCATAATACTTTAGTACAACATGAGGACATTGCAATATATTCTAATTTAGTAGTTGATAATGTTAAAAAATCTTGTTTCTTGCTTGACCAAGCAACCAACTAGGAGCCAAGAAAGTAAGCTCCACCACTAGTACTTATCTGGTTATCCACACAACTTACCCAATCTGCATAAGTATAAGTTGTCATCATGAAATATAAACCTTTTGGATACCATAATCCAACCTTTTATGTTCCCTTTAAATATTTGAAAATCATCTTTACTTCCATAACATGTGATTCTTTCAGTTCATGTTGAAATATGGTTTCCAAACATATTGCATACATGATATCTGGTCTAGTAGTAGTCAAGTACATTAATCCTCTAATCATTAATCTATAATTGCTTGCATCTACCTTCGGTGAATTATCTTCCTTAATCAACTTATAGCCGGTAACAATAGGGGTTATACATACTGGTTTAGAATTTTCCAAACCAAACTTATTTAGCAATTCATTGACATACTTGGACTATAAAATGAAAATTACTTTACTATTTTTATTTAACTACAATCCAAGAAAAAAATTCATCTCACTAATCATGAACATCTCAAATTCATTCTGCATCTCCTCTACAAATTTTTTGCATAATTCATCTTTTCCTCCTAAAATGATGTCATCAACATAAACAACAACAATCCAAATTTGAGCTGAATAAATATTGTACTATCTCAATCATATATCTATCCAATCTTCCATACCAGGATCTCAATTCCTACTTCAATCCATACAATTCCTTCTTCAATCTACACACTGCATCTAATTTCACTTCTAATCTGAATCCTTCCGATTGTTCAATGTAAACTTCTTTCAGTTCTCAATTCAGAAATGTTGATTTATCATCCATCTGATAAAATTTGAAATCCTTATAAGATGCAAATGCCAAGAATATCTTAATCACCTCCATCCAAGAAACAAGGGAATAGGTCTCATCAAAATCAATTCCTTTAATCTGAGTGTATCCCTTGCATACTAACCTTTCCTTGTTCTTTATTACTTTACTATTTGCATCCAACTTATTTTGGTAAACCCACTTTGTACCAATCACATTCTTATCAGTTGGTCTAGGTTAAGTTCCCAATTCTAATTCTTTTTAATCTGATCAAGTTCTTTCTTCATTTCTTTTACCTAGTTTTGATCATTACATGTTTCTTCTACAAATTTATGTTCAATTTATGAAAGTAAACATAATAGAACTTTATCTTGTTTTTCTCTAGTTCTAGTAACAACTCATCTATTCTTATCACCAATAATTTTTTTCTCAGTGTGATTTCTTTTTACATACCTTGGTGTCTTAGTTTTATATGTCGATGCCTATCTTATCTCTTCCTCATTTTTCTTTTCATCCTTTCCTCTTCCCTTTGTATCAGACTCATATTCAATGTGCTTCTTATGAGTCTTCTAAAAATCTTCATCAACCTTCACATTCATGCTTTCAACAATCTTATTTAGCCTCTTATTGTAACATCGATATGCTTTACTCCTTTTAGAATATCCCATGCTTTCATCTGATCTGCTATCAAATTTTCCAAGATTGTATTCATCATTCTAAATATAGCATCTTATCCCAAAAATCTTGAAGTATTTTATTGTCAGTGCTCTTCCATACCATAACTCATATGATGTTTTTACATACTTCTTCTAGTAAAGTACTCTATTAAGGGTGTATACATCTATGTGTATTGCTTCTCTCTAGTAAACCTCTGGTAAAAAATTTCCTTCATCATTGTCCTTGTTTCTTCCTGTACTGTCTGATTCATTCTTTTGACAAAACCATTTTGTTGTGGTGTTCTAGCGGCTAAAAATTGTCTCTTGATTCCATATTTTTCATAATACTTCTCTAACTCATCAAATGTAAATTATCCTCCTTTATCAGATCTTAAACATTTGATTTTCCTACATTATTCATTCTCAACTCTAGCTTTAAAAATCTTGAACTTTTCAAATGCTTCTAAATTTTCTCTTAGAAATGCAACCTGAGTAAATCTTGAATGATCATCAATAAAGAGTATGAAGTGCCTCCCACCTTGTAAATTCCTTGTTCTGGAAGGACCACATAGATTGGTGTGCACTAGATCTAGTAAACCAGTACATGAATAGTCTTTATCTTTAAATGTTTCTCTTCTCTTCTCTCCTTCCTGACATTTTCTATAGATAATATTGTCTGGTTTGCATAATCTGGGTAAATCTCTCACCACACGAGATGAACTGATTCTTACCATTTTATCAAATTTTATGTGAAAGATCCTCCAATGCCAAAGCCTTATTAGTCTAAGAGAGTAAGCATCATTATTTAGCTCCTTCAATTTGGTACATATTTCTTCCTATCCTCATGCCAACTATAATTACTGCACTTGATGTTTTTTTAATCTCACATCCTTCATTCTTGAACACAACATCAAAGCCATTTTCACACATTTTTCCAAAACTCAAAACATTGTGATGCAAACCCTTCACATAATAAACATTGTTCGTGTTATGATTTTGATAAAAAATTATCGAACCTCTACCAGAAATATATGTTTCTTGATTACCAAAAATCTAACAGGACCACCATCGTAATTCTCAAGTGCTATAAATCTACTTTTATCACTAGTCATATGATTAGAACAAATATTATAAATAAACCATTCATTCTTGTTTCTCCTAACATACAAAGTAGTGTCAATATTATCATAAAATTTAGGAATGTGTTAGAAATATCAATTCCTAGTTTTTCTTCTTCAACATAGAATAGACAATCTTTTGTTTCTGATTTAGCATCTGAAATACTAACTTCTTCATTAACATAGTAGGCTTACTTATTAAACTTCTTAATTTTTTTCTTAGAATCTTCTCCGGATACCTAGTAGCCAAATGACCAATATTTCCACATCTAAAGTATTTAAGAGGTAACATAACTTTGTATTTTCTAGTACCTTTCTTTAGCTTCCTTTCAAAGTTAGCTTCCAACTCATCTAAATCTTCATCATCATCTATATATTCCTCTGATTTTGTTTCTTTAAATGTTGTCTCAAATATTCTCTTTTCTTTTTTGAACTTTCTTAACTCAAATATAGTTAGGGTTCCAAATAACTATTACCTCGTAGACTTCTTCATATCATATACCTCCTCAATCCCTAATATCTTCTCACTACATCTATTTGTTAATGACATCAAGATCTTCTCCATAACATCTTCATCAGTGATATTGCCTCCTTGATTTTTTACTTCATTCACTGCATTGTCAACCTTCTCAAAGTATCTTATTATTTCTTCACCTTCTTCCATTCTTAGATTCTAAGAGAACTTAACCCTATCATTGCCTTCATAAATCTCTTTTAACTTTTCCAAAACTTCATAATAAGTTTTTAATGAAATAACCTTTTCTAATTCAGTCTTTAAAAAATAACTAAAGATTGCATATTTTTCTCTTTCATTCTCCTCATAGGATTTGATTTCATCTGGAGTAGTAGGGTCATTCTGAGGTAACAAATACTTCTTCTTTTCATCCTTTCATGTGGTGTAACTGATCGAGATCATATATCCTCTCATATGTTCATTATATGAGTTGTAATTTGACCCATCAAATATAGAAATGTTCAATTTGTGTGTCATCAGATCTACCTTAGGTGATTAAGCTCTATACCAAGGAGCCAAGCTCTGATACCAATTGTTGAACAAGTTGAATACTTGAGAGGGGGGTGAATCAATTATTCACAAACGCTTTCAAAAACTTTTACTGTGTCAATAAACTCACAAACCATACAAGTGACAATCACAGTTATATCAATATTAACTTTTGTTCTACCGACAACCATATTAAGCTATTATAAAAAATGTAATAACGAAAGCACATAAACACCAACACAAAGAACACCAAAATTTGTGTCATCTATTTCATTCATCTCCTCAATCATATAATCCTGATTAAAATCCAGAATTTGTATACAATAAGAGATAATTCTCATGATTGATAACCACATACTTTTGAAGTCTCATGTTGTCCAATTGAGCACAAACTGAGAACATACATTTTCATTGAGAAAGAGAATATCTGAATTTACCCTAACACAAAATGGTGAACACAACAAGAAGCAACAAAGGCTTCTATTTTTTCTAAATTTTCTATTTTTTTGCAGTTATAGATTTATACAATGCAGGTGATTTTCATGTGATGCATTCACCATACCTAAATGACATAAATGCATTTGAAACAATGCAATCTTATTTCTAAAATAATGTGACTATATTACACATTCAATGTATTTGACTTTTTCATGTGTTGCATTTGTCTTCTGATTACAACTTTCATTTTTTCAACTTTTACTCTTTATGGGTGATTTTGTTTGCTATTAATAGGTTTATTTTCTACTATTAATAATTTTCTTACTCATATCTATGTTTATCATACGTAGATTTTTATCTTTGATGCTCTAGTTTTTATAAATCTAATTTTGATTCTGATTTATCTTTGTTTTTAAAAGTTTATTCGACGCAACTGAAAGAAGGATTCAATGCAAGTGCAATTGAAAAGCCACAACTGCTATATGTATTATACACATTTGAATTTTTTATATCCACATCTACTCATGAAACCATGGAGTCAATTTTCTAAACATAAAAGAGTGGAACTGAATCAGTCATATGAACATCGAAAAGGATAGAAGAAATCAAGATCAACCAAGATTACACATGCCAAGAAACATCAAAAGAATTGACAAATGACATCGAATATCAAGAAAACTTTGATAAATACTTGGAAATGGTATACAATTACTATAAAAAATATCATTTCATTAGTAGTGTTTTTTACCTTCATGATTATGAACTCTAAATTCTAGATCTAGAGGTTTCTTGATACTAATGTCTGATTTTCAGTTGGTGGTGAGGAAGCAGCACTTGAATGTTTAAATAAAAATGTTACTTCACATTTGGATTTAGTGCTTTAAAAGGAACCTTGGTAAAAATGAACAATCAATCTACATTTTGTTTTGGTGCTATAAAAATAATCCTTATATGTTTATTTTTGCTTCTTAAATTAGCAAACATTTGGATCTGAGATTAATTTGATTAACCACGAGCTATCTTGTGTGTCTAGTGTGCTTGCACATTTTATTTAGATTAGATCCTTTTCTTCTAATTAGAGAGGCCTATTTTGGGGAAGTGATCACCACTATAGGATGACTTCAAACTGAAAAATCCTTCCAGCTAGTATATAAGTAAGACATGGAGAAAAATCCTAAATGTCTTACACCTAACTAAGTTGGAGAAGGGGTGTGGGTGATAACTCGGATTGGGACTACATTCCTAAGGAGATGACATGGCCCATTAGACACTTAAGTGTCTTGCACTTGTTATCCAATTAGAGAGGCACCATGGATCTGATTAAAAACCTTAACTTAGAGGCCACTCATTTCACCTATGAATATTATCTTATTTTAGTGTGAGGGGAGAGAATAATCTCCCCCAAGATCCCCATCATATGTTTCCAAAGAAATTGGTTCAATTAGGGAGAAATCCTCTTTGATTCAAGATTTGGAAAAGGCAAAAACATGGGCGCACTCAAAAGAACTTATGTTTTAGGGTGTGATATGTTGTGTGAGTTGACTAAAATCCAAGCAATGGATCTGAAATTTTTTAATGAAGCATTTTGACCTTAAGCTAATAGCTACTTGTAATCTATTTTCACTAGTGCAAAAACTGTGTCTTACAAAAGTCACTAATATACACAGATCATACAGACTCTAGTTTGTCAAACATCCATACTTTGAATGTGTGTTTTATGTACTTTGATTATGTTTCATAAACTTTATCATAGATAAAATGATGCAACTCATAGAAGCATTATACACATGTGTAAATAATTTGATACTTTATGTATATGTATGTGATGCAACTGTACTATCCATTGTACATAGTTGTTGATCATAAGTTGCATCTATAACTATTATGTTATGCAGGTATTGAAACATGATACACATTTACCAAATTCACGCTACACAATCTTTGTAACAATTCAATACAATTAGCTGGTAAAATTGAAAAACTCGACCAGATTGATATTAGGGTTTCCAAATCTATCATTTGCTTCACCCATATTTTCCTACTTTTGTGATTGGTATCTAAGTCTGCATCCTTGCATTTAGCTATTCATACTTTGCATATTTTGTTTTTTCCTTTCATTTAGGGAGTTGAAACATTACATAGTTATCATATTCCTTGCATATTACATTACCTTCATTTTAGTTTTCAAAAAACTAGAAAAATATAAAAAAATATAGTTGCCTTTCCTAAGGTAAAACATTATGCCTTTAGAGTAATCTTTTGAAACTAGAAAATATATCTTTTTGGGTATTCCTATAGTGATCTTAAGAATCATCTTAACCTCCTCAAAACCAATTATTGTCTCATCCTATTGTCTTGTCTGTAAGAAAAATATTTAAGAGAAAGGAAAGTAAACAATAATCCAAGAGAGAGATATTGATAAGAAATAGTTACCAAGAGAAATGAAAATCTAGGAGCATACACCAAAAGGGACAACAAGGAGATAAGAATTTTTGAAAGGGGAAAAGAAAATAAAAACCCCTTGCGATATTAAGAATGTGGAAAAGCCTAAGAAAGAGAGAAAGTGAGAAAATATCATTCACAATGACTTCAAGAGTATAAATGAGAAGGAGGAGCATCTCTTAAATAGAGATGAGGAGAGGAGTTACTAAGTAACTCACCAATCTATGAATTCCAACATCCATAATAGGTGTGTTCAAAGTGTCAATATACTCTTAAGGAGGATGAGATAATTTTGTTAATAATGGAATTACAAGATATGACATGTCCTCCCACATAGACTAAAGGACAAAATACATGTAGGGATTCCATAAAATCTTCTAATTAAATAAATGTAGGATACCTTGGTTTATCCTTAAATAAATAAATACAACCAAGGAAATATTAAATATTCTAACACCCCCCCAATCTTTACTTGGGGAGTTAATATCAATGGGAATGAAACGAGAATTTTTACAATGAATTTGAACTAAATCTTTATAATACAATTTGATTTTATTCAATTTGAGATAAATCCAAGTCTTCAAGTACTCTTTTGTAACCATGATAGGGCATGTTTGGATGCATGGTTACAAATTCTACATTCATATTTGATAGGGCTAAGAGAAGTGGTTTGGGCCTTTTGAATGTTCCATGAAAAGTCACCTGAATCAAAGAAGAGAAAAGAAATAAACAAGTAGATTTCCCATTATTGGGATCTACCCTAGATAAAAATTAGTATAACCTTTGAAAATAAACTTATAATTTGCATCATAAAATAATTCAACTTTAAAGAATATTTGAACTTAAAAATAAGATTGATGAGGGTTAGAGATGAATCCATAAACTCCCATTAAACGTGTAATCAAGCTATTATGATATCAAGGTATAACCACATGATCCATGTCCAAAATGAACAAACCAGGTACCATAAACATCATGCATCCTCTCATCTCAAAATAAACATACTAATGCACAAATGGCCATAGACAAGGCAAACTAATGAAATTTTCATCAAAATTGCATCAATCACATGGATATAGACAGTCCACTAATGATTCATAATAGTGCATGTGAATGGGTAGCTAATCCACAACCTGCATGACTTATGATTTAAGAAATGAAGCATGCAAACTCATCATCACATTAGTAACTTGAAAAAATATACTGTAGAGAATAAACCAAAATCTAGTAGAACATATGACTCAAGCACCAAATCCATACTTGATATGATTTTCCAAACATGTCTACACATATGTACCATAATCAAGGAACCATCAAGGAGATAAGAAACTAAACCAACATTAAGAGAAACGTTAGCAATTTGATCATTGCTACCTTTTCATAGAGATGTGTAGGGAGAGGATAGCTTAATACCAAGTGATTTTAATCCAAAATATAATTGACATATGCTATATAATATTCTATTCTAAGGATTATGAGAGTGCTAAAAAAACATATTGCCTTTCAAATATATGAGAAATTTAACAAATTTTAAGAACATCATCCTCACTACGAGAAAACAAAAGGATCAAGATGACCAAAATCAACTAAAGAAAGTGCATACCAATCAGTGGATGGAGGGAAACTCCATGGGTCCCAAAAAAAAATAAGGTAACTAGGATTCAGATAAACTGAAGGATCTTGTATAGTTAACCTTGAAAATAGGGCACCCTACACAACTTACAAAAAGATGCAACTATGTGCATACAAATAGATGGTATCAAAACCATAAAAATTCAACTAAGTGCATATATAAAGAGAGATGGTATAAAACCATACTACATTGATAGAAATTCATGCTAATCAATAAAATCAATAATAATACTCATGAGGAAATATCATTAGATAAATCACAATACTTGAACGAACTAAGATATGAGCAATGACATTGTTGGCATTGGATTAAACAGATGTCACATATTGAATGGAAAATTTGAGATAAAGTGAACAGATTTAAAAAAAAAAAAAAAAAACATGAACAAAGGATTAGTTGGAAAGGAAAGATTTTATTCCCTTTGTGTAATGAAAATAATTTCATTTTATGCTAAGTGGAAGGGTTAGAAACATGATAACAAATAGTAAAGCATGACGAGATTGATTACCATTATTATTCTTATAATGAAACTTTGGATTATTTTGATTCATAGGCTTCTTATCAGTTTACTTTTTAAAATAATTGTTAGTCACATGACCGTCTTTCCCACAATAAGTGCAATGGGGGTTTTTATTAGGACTATTCTTTTGATTATGATGATTATTATTATGATTATTGTTACGATTAATGTTATGATTATCATTGTGATTATTAATATTATTATTAAATCTAAAATGAATTTGATTTTGATTTTTAGACATAAATGCATGTTCATTAGACTTAAGAGTACCAAATTGAATCAACTTCACTTCCTCTTGACACAATAAAGTTTGAAACACAATATAAGTTAATTGAGTAGCTAAAGTAGGCGGAGCAAGTTGAGAATGCACATTAGTAATAAATTGTTGAAACTATCTAGGAAGACATTTCTTTAAAATGATGTGAATTAAATGAATGTCAGTTAAAGTTACTCCTAAACCATGCAATTGACTTCTAACAAAATCAAATTTGAACAAAAAATAATCCATAGATTTAAAATCGGTATACGTGAGATCCTCCAATTGATCTTGGAGTTGTCTCTTTTTGGAATCATTCAAACTATCATAGGTGTTTTAAAGAATAGCCCAAGTTGCACGTGTTTCAGTACAATGAGAAATTAAAACATATAATTCAGGACTTGATGAAATTCCTACTAGGCCAAGTGCCTCCTCATTTTTAACATTCCAAGCATCAATGTGAGCTTGAGGAGCAATAACAGATGGAACTAAAGAAGGATTAGTAGCAATGTCTAACATATGTTTGAAATGAAAGATAAACAAAATATGAGTTTTCCAAGCATTGTAATTAGAATTAGTTAACTTAATTTCAGGAATAAGCGTAGACATGATTACAAAAGAAGTGAATAAAAAATGTTAGGATTGAACAATATCAATTAAGAAACAATGATTAATAAGATCCAAAGAATCCTAAAATGAAATTTAACTTAATGATAATAAATGGTTGAATAGTGCGACTAAGCATTTTTTTAATTATAGTTAAATGCTTAAATTTAAACTATTAAATAGAAAAAAATTATTGAAAATGATTGAAATATTATTAACACTTATTAAAAATATATGAGCATTATTATTTGAAAAAAAATGATATTGGAATAAGAGATATAAACTATTTAAAGAAAAAAATATTTAAACTATTTAAAATAATGTTTTCAATTATGGAAAAATAGTTTTTGAAGGGAACTGTAACCCTTTACAAAAAAAGAAAAAGATAGGAAGATTAAGATCAAACCAAAAAGAAACAGCTGGGGGGAACAAAAAAAGACATTACAACACCTCCCCAGCACTAGCAGCCAGCAAAAAACAAAGAACACCCAACAACAAAAAATAGATCGATCCGGATAGACAGACTAAGAAATACTTTTAATAAGATCAACAATGTCCTCCTTCAGTAACTCGTATTTCTTGATAGAATCCTTGAGATTCTCAATATCTTTAATAAAAACTAAATGAAAACTATTAAAAACAATGTATTTAAATTATTTAAAAAAAATAAAAATGTTTTGTTAAAACTTTAAAATGAAATTGTAAGGGCTAATTTTATTGAAATTTATTTTAAAAACTTATTAAAAACTAAATGAATGTTGATAATTTTAAAAACTAAAAAATATTTATTAAAAAAAAGATTAAACAAACTAAAGAAAGTTTATTTAAAACTGATTTAAAAATAATGTATTTAAACTATTGTTTATATTATTTGTTTTAAAAAAAATAAACTATTAATAGAAGAAAAAACAATCAAACTATATTTAAATTTTTTAACCACAAATACATAAAAAATATTAATAAATGCTTGGAGATAATGATGGAGTGCAAGAATCAGACAGAAGGAGAACTAATACAAACAACACAATGGGATAAGTAAAGTTTGAACCGACAAATGAAACAAGAAAGGTGGCAGGATCACACAGACAAATAACAACTAATTAGAAATATATGAAACATTTGGGAGAAGTGAAGGAATCCAGAGAAAGTTGGCAACAAAACAAAGAAAATGGAAGTGAATATGAATGGAGTAGGTGAGTGCAGGAGGAATGAAAGATTAGTTGAGGAATACTCAACCATCCGTGTTAATGGTCTTCTTACAATAACATGTAATGAGTTCCTTGAGATTGCTGAAATATGCATCTTTTAGCTGGACTAGATACAAATAGAGTCTCTTCAGTGCATCTTAGAAAGCCTATGGTCTATTTCAATGGTGGAGGACATAATTAATATCAAAATGTAGATGATAATAAAAGTTGAAACATATACTTTGACCAATCTCAAAAGAAAAGATATGTGAAACATTTCAATGGAGGACTGAAAGAGACATGCATGAAGTAGTTGAAAAGAATTTGGAGGGTGACGTTGAAACTAGCTGGAAAAAAAGAGGTACGCCAGTTTAAAGAAGGTGATATCTTTGCAGACCGCGCAACAATGGAAGATGTGCATAAACTAGTGGAGGAGGCAAAGAGGAGAACTTGTTTGTAGGGCACAACAAAAAAAAGGAATGACGCACATCAGACTCTTTGAAAATTTAAAATCAAATATATATATATATATATATATATATATATATATATATATATATAAACCAAAGATATATAAAAGATAACATAGATGTAATGATTAAGTAAAACACAGTGAGATTTTGCTGGCAGGTATGAATAGAAATATAGAGAAGAAAAATATTATATATTAATAGATATAAATCACTATAGGTAACGTTTGAAATTTAGAGAATCAAGATTACAGATATGTAAACTAAAAGTGTATGAAGATAAGCTTACAAAAACTATACCAATATTATAATAAATAGTTAGAAAACTTGCATGCATTGAGATTTGTAAAAGAAATTTGAGATATAATTTTTTTGAATCCTGCAATAAAAAATGTGAGAGGATAAATGAGTTCAACCTTGTGGTTTCCTGACAGAGGTTAAACAAACTAAATGCAGATTGAAATAGATTTGGCGGTAAACAGCCAAACAAAAAAAAAAATCAAACACAACTCTCTGGTGGCAAGCTGACCAAAGAGGGTTAGAGAAAATAATAATGCAAATTTGAAACACAAGAATTAGTAAATGAAGCTCAAGCTTCCCTCACAAACAAGAGTCTCTGATAAGATGTGCTCCAAAGAATGGCAACCTTCAACACAACACTCAAAAAAGGATTAGCAACCCAAGCACTGATACCATGTAAGAAAAAGATTAAAGAGCAAGGAAAGTAAACAATAATCCAAGAGAGAGATATTGATGAGAAATAGTTACCTAGATAAATGAAAATCTAGGAGCATACACCAAAAGAGACAACAAGGAGACAAGAAGTTTTGAAAGGGGAAAAACAAAGAAAAACCCTTTGTGATATTAAGAATGTGGCAAAGCCTAAGAAAGAGAGAACGAGAGAAAAACTCATTTACAATGACTTCAAGAGTAGAAATGAGAAGGATTGGTATCTCTTAAAATAGAGATGAGGAGAGGAGTTACTAAGTAACTCACTCATCGATGAATGCCAACATTCATAATAGGTGTGTGAAAAGTGTCAATATCCTCTTAAGGAGGATGAGCTAATTTCCTTAATAAATGAATTATAAGAAATGACATGTCTTCCCACTTGGACTGTAGGGATTCCATAAAATCTCCTAATTAAATAAATGTAGGATACCTTGGTTTATCCTCAAATAAATAAATAAATACAACCAAGGAAAGATTAAATATTCTAACATTGTAATTGGTAACCTATCATTTTATCAATTTAGTCTCAAATTTGAGGTCAAGATAATTTCCACAATCACTTGGGTCTTTCTTAGAAATATTGCATCCAAAATTTCCAAAGCTTATCTTAGGGTTTCCTTGTCTCACCTTATAAATGGTCTCATACTTAGACTGCATAATTTGTATTTACATCCTAAAAGTATCAAAAAATGCAAAAAATTAATCTCATATAATTGTCATTTCCCTTATTGCATGGCATTTCCAAAATCCAAAAACACAAAAAATTAGTCATAACCTAGTTGGCATTAACGTCTTACAAGAGCTCATTCATAGATTGCATTCCCTTAGGATCATTTTTGCACATGTCAATCACAAGGTCAAAGAAGAGAAAAGGAAAAATGAATTATACAAATAACCCAATGTTCAACCCCAATAGTGACATGGATATTAACCCGCAAAGGACACTACAACACAACTATAAGAAGAAAATGATGTTACCACCATTGCCTCCTACACCTCCACTAGGAGATGAATTTTTAGTCAAAAATATTAGGGCATAGTGCTCCCAAGAGGTAAATTGATCATTCCCTTTAAGACCCTAGGATTATGGTCATTGTGGATACATTTTTTGTCATTAGATCCCAACATATATTTTCATGTGCTTTCCCAAAATGGGGCTAAACTTACTATTAGATTTGACACATCTAACATAGTATAAAACACACCAATCACTAAAATATTATCATCAAGGGCTATCACAACAACATCCTCACAAAATCCGTCAACCATACCTTCTTCAAATACATCTCCTAACAAATCATAGGTCACAACATCCTCCACTTTATTTGGAGTGAAATACAACAACCCCCTCTATGCCAACAATCCCCCAACATATAATCGCACTATAACAACTACAAGTGAACATTCCACTATATCAAAAACCAATCCTATGGTCAACTCTCAAACGTTTATAGCAAGCTCATCCAACATGGTCTCTCCACCTATTCAAACAAACATGTCAAATCCTAAGGAAACACACAACATGATTATTCAGGGTCCAACACAAAATCCTAGTTGTATTCAATAAGGTGTGCCTCCTAATCAAGGTCCATGTGTAAATGTTCAAGAGTAACCACCACAACAACCTATGGTCAACCCTAGCTCAAGTAAGGGATACTATCCAGCCTCTTGGGACAATTTACACCAACTGGGCATAATCCTTTCAACTATTTTCACCACCCCTATTATGACACCTATGCCTATGTCTAGTGCAAACCCTGGATATCAATATAATCAAATGCCATCATATCATAGTGGGAATTCCTTTATTGATCCAAATGTGGCACAAACCCCATTGAAACCTACTAAATTTATAGCGCAAGAATTTCAAACCCTTCAACAACAAATCACAAACCTGCAAATAGGTGATCCTAAGAGAACATATAGGTTGGAAGATATTTGTCCTTGTCCTTTTGATAAGATACTATACATGCTAGATCTTTCTAATAAATATTTGAAACACCAAAATTTTATAAATATAAGGAAAAGGGTGACCTTGTGACTGCATTAAAGAATTTTTTCACATGTATAGAGGTATCCCATGATGACACTTACTTAATGGGACTATTTGCACAAAGTCTTAGTGGCTCTTCCATGGAATGGTTCTCTCAACTCCCTCCACGGATAAGATCTTGGAATGAAATTTTTGAAAAGTTCATCTCCTACTACTTTCACAACATCATCACTGAAGTCATGCTAATGGATCTTTGTAATACCAAGAAAAGGAATAATGAAAACTTTTCCTCCTTACAACGTTGGAGGAAATTATCCTCTAAAGCATTCTTTAACATACCAATAAAAGAAAAGATCCATATGTTTATCAAGAGTTTCCAATTAGACATGATGTGTTCCTTGAATTCCCAATGCATATAGAAATTTTAATAAATTTTTGAATAGGGACTCAAGGTTGAGAGATCCCTTACATTAAAAGGTGTTATTAAGAAAGAGACCATACCAAATCCATCATATAAAAAATCCAAATACTATTCTAAGAACAACAATGTCATAAATGATAGCATAGTTGATGCCAAGGTTGCACAACTAGTCATACGTGTCCAAGAAAAAACAAATGTCCCAAACATCAACAATACTATCACTCCTAGAGACAATCCCTCGACAAAAAATACCAATAACCAACAAAGTTCTACAAGATGGAAATGTATAGTCCTAAAAAGTAAGCACTTTCTTTTGTGTTTATTTTGGGACCATTTAGCCCACTTTAGTGTGTTCCTTATGTTAGGATCTCACATTGCACCTAATTTCATACATAATTTAAATCAAGGTCCTACCTTCTCCTTTAATCTTTCTCAAAAATCTATGTTAGCTCTAATTTCTATGCATACTTTCCCATTTATCCATCCATACACATAATTCATTTCCCTCTTGGGCCCCATTTTAGCAGTCATGATCAATTTTTCATCTTATCTTTCCATTTCTCCCCAAGCCACCCAACACCTCTTGAATCCTACAACTTTAACTCAAAATTTACACCTTCTGGGTATAGGTCAAACCACTTTCAACCAATACCTCGAGGGTTGAATCTTTGTGGGTTTTGGGTGCGATGCAAGGTGTTTTAATTTTACCTCTTAGTGAGGTCATTCTTTGTGAATTTGGACCCCAAAATCACTATAAAAGGAGACCTCTTC
Source organism: Thuja plicata (assembly GCA_018584345.1). Lineage (NCBI taxonomy): Eukaryota > Viridiplantae > Streptophyta > Pinopsida > Cupressales > Cupressaceae > Thuja > Thuja plicata. The sequence continues at coordinate 2,750,067 of MU225952.1, read as the reverse complement.
CCCCCATCTTGACATCTATATTCATTATAGACATCTAGTTTAAGCAATCACATCCACTCTCAAGCAATCAAGCAAGCTATTGTGTATTCAAGGAGTTCAAGCAAGAAATAAAGCATTCAATGAAGACATCCATCAAGCATTCAAGTTCATCCATCTCCATGCATTTCCTTCCATATCTCTAGCTTGTTTATCCATAGGAAGCAAAGGAGTTTACCGTCAAGGAAGGAGATCAACATTCATCCATTCAAGTCTTCCACTTCTACCTCTTTAATCTAATATATAGGAAAATTACAAGCATCTATTACATGATGTTTTGTCTTAAATGATTTCCTTTTGGTTTTGTGTTGATTCAAGGCTATTTATTTATATATTTGATCTCATATTAAGCACAATTTCATCTATATGGTTTGATACATTTACATTTTTAGAATTAATCTCTTCTACATAATAAAATTTCCTTTATTTCAATTCAAGGTTAATTCCTAAACAGGGGCTTGACCAAGGCAAGCCCCTGCCCCCAACAATTTACCCTTCTCTCTTATGTACATGCATAGGTTTTGAAGTGTAGACATAGCGACAGATATGAGAATCTAATCTGAAGACCTTTCCAGATCCAGTTTTCTATTCCAGATTCCTACAATATCATGTATAGGTTGAACCTTCAACTTATACCTAGGTATTCTGAGTGTAGATCCTATTACAAAGCTGGAAAGACATTCAGAAGACTTGCTCAGATCAACTTTTCTATTTCTGATTTTGACCATCTCAGGTCAAGGTCAAACTTTTTCCCTATACCTAGGTATAGATCAAACCACTTTCAACCTTTTCCTATAGTAGAACAGAGATTTGCAAGTTTCAAGTTTGCAGGTTGTAGATTACTAGATTCAAGTATTAGGACATTATGAAATTCTATCAGATAGAAAATCAGCATCTGAATACCTTCTTCTTCCTTTGTTTTCATTTGCATACTTTCCTACTTCTATATCTCGCATCTAGTTTAATACGTTATATAAGAATTTATATTTCACCTTGCTATTATTTCTTATTTAGCCATAACCACAAGATCTCCTTTCCCATCTCACAAAAAGATACCCTAAATCCACCTTCTAGCTAGATCTTCAATTTGCATCCCTTCATCCTTTTGGGGCTATACAAATTAGATTTGGCTTAAGGACCAGATTTAGGATCATTCAATGTATGTGTAATTTGGTGTTCTATCATTGTGTTGGTCCTCAAATCAATAGATTTGATTTCCTATTGACTTGTTGATCAAATGCTAGGAAACCCAAGTGATTTGGCTAACTAACAAGTTCAACCGAAAACTAGGTTGGAACTTCTGCAATTTTGGCCCTGCAGAACCAAGGCTAGTAGGCCTATACCTTAACTTGTCCCTCAATCTTTAAGGATTTTTATAGTAGATTTGATAGCATCTCAAACCTTTCTTTCAAGTGTGGAAAACATGTGTTTTAAAGAAATCCAATTGTAACCAATCACAAGATGAAATGCAAGACTGAAATGCTTTGTTTTAATTTTAAGAATGCTTTGAAAATATGTGCTTAGAATAAAATGAATGATAACACAATACTTTGAACAATGCATCAAATGACTATAATCCAATAATTAATTAGACTACAGCCTATTTCAACTTGGGCAATAGAGTAAATCCAATTTCAATCCTATGTACAACCTTGCAAGATAGTATATATTCCAACGCCATCAACTATTCAAATGTTATAGATGCAGATAAATTAAGCCTATTTATACCCTTGCTAGTTCAAATGAATTTAACTCTCCTGGTTAGGATACCAATTGAACAAGAAGCTGGAAACACTATCTTTTCACAAACTCCTTGATAATCAAACAAGGATATGAGACATATAAAATAGCTGCACAAGCATTGTAAGAATTGCAATTGAAATTCTTTTAATAATGGTAGGAGACTAATTGAAATGAATTAGAATTTATTGCGATAAGTGAGACAGAAAAATACTCATCTTTTATTGATTTTGAAAGAATAGTACATTCAAATTCATGTTGTAGTTGTGACCAAATTCAAAAAAACTAGGAATAATCCCCCTTCACATGGTCTTGGAATCCCTATTTGTGTAAAGTTCAAGGGATGCATACAAGCATAGACAACCATATATACTCATCTTGATAATCGATATCATCAATGGCATCTCGAACAACTTCAACATTAAGAACAAAATCACTGACTATGTCAACCATCCTTTACCATTCTCCATCCTTGTAAAGATTCCTTCAAGGACATATGCATTTGATCATATTTTTTAGTCCTTGAAGATAACATTATCTCATCAGTAGATAGATCCTTGGTCCTCGCCATCCTCGAAACCCTACATGGAAAATGATAATGATGTATCAAAATAATAGACAAAACCCTAACTAACACAAAAATATAATTAATATATTAAATCAACACAAATAAATCCATGTCAATGCTCCACCTCAACTATTTTATCTTTTTCATCATTGAGGACACATGTCACCATTGTGTGATCCCACCTTTGATAAAGAACCTTCAACTTTTGATCACGGGATCATGGAAACTTTCAATTTTCATTGTGTTTTTATCACCGATTGGCCTTAAGCCTTCTTTAAAACTCGATCACCTTTTATGCTCAGTTAAAACACCATAGTTGATCAGACCCATGTGCTAAAAGAAAAAATCTTTAGTAGTGAATACATTAAATTGGATTAAAAAATGACATGCATCCTAATCAACCTGCTCAACTAATCAGATACTTCCTAATCATCATCTTTCTTTGTCAGCTACCACGTCATCAAAAATTTTCTTTAAGTCACCTTGAGCCCCACCATCCACTTCGTGAACCATGCCTTCCAAAAGGCTCGATGCCTTTAAGACACTATAATGTATTAGTGATTTAGTATATACTTAACTAATACTTTATTTCTCTGAACAATGTGGTATAACATTGCTGAGTACAATGTTAACAAAACACTGAACACATCAATAATTCTCTACGGCCATGGTGATGCAAGTGATGAATTTTGTGGGAGATGAGGAATAATCGTGGGGATAAAACCTACAAAAACACAACATAGATATGCTCAAAGATATTATAATGATGAAACAACAAAATGCTGTGAAGCCACATGCAACGACTATATTTATGAATTTGAATACGAGACTAATAGATACCAGGGCAATATAGAAATTCAATAATAGCATAATTCACGAAATAGGAAGATGCAAAATATATAAATCACAATGATGTAGGTATAAAATATACTTCCCTAAGTTATCTTGATATGAAAATTTATCTGTAAATTGGGGTTCCACCACATTGATCACCATTTTACATTATACAAGAAATATCCAAAAAGAAATTATACTCCACTAGTTGAACCTCTTGAGATTATTTTAAGAAAACTTATAGAGTAAAACTTAGTAGAGCTACTAGAAATTTTATCCTATGATCCAAGTCTCTTTACACCTATGTGGTGGAAGACAATCATTTCTATGATTATCACCATACCAAAGAACAAAAAATATAAAACTATTTCCAACTGAAGAACATTGTCCAAGATTTGATCAAACACAATGAGATAAAAGTCATCAATAACTCTGACACCACAAATCAGGATAACACAATCTTCAGAAAACCATTAATTTTTCATGCCAAAGGAAATGCCTCCTTTTTTAGACACAACAAGAAATCCAATTTTACCTATGCCAATATAGATCCTAATTTGACAATAGACACCGTCACTATCAAGGGCCCTGATACCGACTATGTTGTTAATACTCACCGAACCAACATTATAGTACAAGGGGCTCCATCTAAACCAATAGTACTCTCCAATTCATTTACCTCATCTAATAATCCATATAGGCTTTTGGATCATCTTAAGTAAACTCCTACCCTGATTTCTATATTCAAACTATTGCGTTTAACGCCAAACCATAAAATAGTTCTAGACAACCCTACAAGAATTGTTAGTCCCAAAAGACATTGATGTTGATGATATCAAAATGATGAGAGATTAAATTTATAATTATCCTAAATATTATGGTTGTCATTGTTGGAAAACCATTATATAGGTAAGCAATTTGTGTGTAAGTAAATGAAGTTATCACAATCGGCATACAGTATATCCAATCGGTAACAAGAAGTCAAGTGAACAGGTGTAGGAAAAATCGGTTAAGGAAGAGAAGTTTCCTATTGGTACATTGAAAGGTACAAAGACAAAAGGTATGCTAAGTTTTGTGATTGTGCCACTTAGGTCACACTGGTAAAGGCATAAATGAAGATACCGCCAATTGGTAGGTTTAGTGAACAGGTAAAACCAAATGTTATTTATTTATTTTTAAATTGACTAAAGAATTTATGACGGTGGATAATTCAATGAATCTGGATAAAATAAAAAATGTAGTACATTGTTTAAAGAGTTGAATACATCAATTCTCAGGTAGTTGTGTATAGATCTGATTATGAATTTAAGACATATTCCAACCAATAATATTGAAGGAATGTATTACATTGGAGATAACAACTTGAAGTTTGTTATGGATGGCACAGTAAGGATTTGATGTTTTGACGAGTTAGTTATGAATGATAAAGATATTTTAGAGGAAAATAGAAACCCTAATTAGGTTTACAATTTAAGGTGAAAGGCTATAAGATGATAGCTACTGACATAGTTATGAAGTAGAAAAATAGATTTGAAGAATAGTTGAAGTGTTGGTTGTAAAGTAAGATCTTGGACAACTATTGTAGAGACAATTTCAGAGAAGATTCAAGATCAGGTTTAGAACAAGAAAAGAGCATCAAAAGGATCTGATTAGCATTTAGGAGTGCATTTCATAGGTAAATATTATTATTGTATTCCTAATAGTTCAAACAATTAAATCCCTTAAGAGGGTAGTCTCTCACAAAATACTTTATCTTAAATCCCTTAACAGGGTGAACACTGTAATAGTTGGATTGAATCCTTTAAAAAGTGTAGTCTTTAATAGGACTTTAGATACTTATAACAAGGTATCAGACACTCCTAATAGAGTGAGTCACCTAGAAAGTGATATATTGTAAACTCCTAGCAGAGCACTTTTTTCTACTATAGTGAGAAGATTGTGGGTGTCATCCCCATCATGGTTTTTCCCTCTGACCAAGGTTTTCCATAATAAAAATCTGATTATTATGTGTTTGGATGTATTATCAATTCATTCATTGCACTTTTACTTTAAACTTACTGTTATATGCTTCATAGCTTAAAAGTTTCTTTTGATAATGCTTAAGGGTATATGTAAGAGTCTGAAAGTTTTATTACTCCGAATTCACCCCCCCTCTCGATACCTATTATTTCCAACAATTGGTATCAGAGCTCAGACTCTGAAGAGGAAAAGTTTGAAAAATTTGGGAGTAGATCCAAGGTGATGGAAAGCTATAGGTGTGAAATATAGTTGGAGGCAGCCAACGAGATGATTGAGGAGTTAAATAAAACACTTAAGGCTTCATTGACAAAAAGGAAAGAATTGTATGAACAACTAAAAGATAGTCTAGCAGCAGTGATGAATTATCTAAAGGAAGTGTTAACTCTAAAGAAGTTGAGGAAGAAATATAAAATATGATGGAAAAGAATAAGATCTTAAATGAAGAAGAAACCAAGATGAAAAGAGAACAAGAAATTCAAGCTATAAGGATGTGTGAAGTTCTTGAAGGCATGCGAGTTGTTGAAGATGCAAAAAGAACTGTTGAAACTACAAAGAAGAATGTTGAAGAACTGATCAGAGAAAAGGACATTATACTTCAAAGATTGGCATACGAGAATCATGCACTGAATGATCAGCTAAGTGACACTGATGATAAAAAATTACAAATGTTTGTTGAAAATGAATCACTAAGATAGGAGAATGAAGAACTGAAAGAAGACTTGAAGATTGAAAGAGAGACAAATGAAAAACTTTAGAAATATGAATAGAGCATGAAGAAGATCGATGAGAAATTGAATAATCAAAGGCAGCCTAGAGATACTTCTGGCCTAGGATATACTGGTGACAAAAAATATAAAAAAGGAGAATCATCCAAGTCTGGTGTTGAGAAAAAATCAAAGATTCCTAAGGTCTATACAAGTCCAAAAGTTAAGAAACCTACTAAACCCACTTGTTACAATTGTGGAAATCCTGGACACACTACTAATGTATGTAGAATCCAACTGGTGAATGTTCCAAGAACTACTCATTTTGATGGTTATTGTTACAATTGAAATAAGTATGGTCCTCATTCTTATGAGTGAAGATCAGGGACCAGTAGTAGATCATCTGAAAGGAGTTTCAATGGATATTGTTATTCATAAAACAAATTTGGACACAAGGCAAAACATTGCAGATCAAGGATACCTAAAAAAACTAAGTGTTCTATGAAGAGAAGGTAACATGAATGTCACATGAACTATTTGTGGAAAATATAGAGACTAGCTATGAATTATTGATTGAGGAATCCTAGAGGTAATTTTGGAACCTAGAGAACAACAGGTATAACATGTTTTTATTGTCAAAATATTGGACATCTTGCAAGAGATTGTGGATACAGGAATCGATCACCAAGTAATGAAGATGAGAAAGGTAAAAATATTGTTAATGTTGAAGAAATGAGGAATGAGATGAAAAATGTATGGTTAAGAAGGAAGAAAGTGAAGAAGATGCCAATGCATCGATAGGTATTCCTACATCCTATGGCTCAGGGGATTCATCTTCAAAATACACAAGTATGTTTTTCTTAGGGACTGAATTTCATTGTTATATCTAACTGGTCCCTTATAATGATGAGCGGTAATATTTATTTGCATAGTGAGATGCATTGATGTTAATTTTGATGAATTACATAGAGATGAATTGTTATGAATCACTAATTTTATCATTTGCAAAATTTATATATTAATGTTATTTTTAGCTTTAACCGTTGGAAGTTGTAATCGGTAGAGTGATATCGGTGAAATTACATTTATTGTTTAGTTCCAACTATCCGTTGGATAAATTTTTTGGAAAATAAATTATAGGAAAACCTATTCATTATTCACCTTGAATTTCATAGAGTGTTTATAGGAGTAGAGTGAGATTTTATATTGTGATCGATTGAGCGAATTGTTTAAGCTAATCACTTACAGAGATTTGAACTGCAAATTTGAAAGCCCTAACTGAGATGTTAGAATAACTGCGAGAGGGGGGGGGGGGTGAATTAGTGGCCTTAATAATTATTCCAAAAGATCCAACCAAAATATTATATCTCAAATATAATACCCTCAGTTATCTTATAGTCCCAATTTGATCAAGACGTATGTCATAAATAATTATGACAAATATAAATTGCTCGACCAGATTGTAATATAAGAAAATAGATATGGTTATTGATTTTAGGGTTTTGTTATTATCCTAGATTACATTTGAAAGATTTATTTGAATTTATTGAAATGTAGGGGGTAAATAACATGCTCTCTTTCTATCCTTAGATATACAAATTAAAAATCCAATTTGATTAATCCAGAATGGAAGGATCAATGCATAAAAGAATTAATCATTTGGAAATAAGGACAAAAGGGAAGATCTTAAGTACCCATTTATTTATTTGAATGTGTAACAGATTTAGATAGATTGATAACCTTAATTTAAATGGATAGGAGATTTTACTAACCTTGAAATATTCCAGATTTGAAGAATGCTATTTTCTAAAGCCTATGTTGAGTTTCTATAAAATTTGAGGCTGAATCTGGAATAGAAATGTAGAGATGAACAAAACCCAGAAATCATTTTCCATTCTAAAATAGTTCCAATTTGTACCTTCAAGTCAATGTCACTATTGACCTAGAATTTCCAATTCTGACCTAGGGAAGAATCAGCCTAAAAAGTCTTAGACTAAAATTCTATTTTTGGATCCTGAAAGTTTGCCGAAAAGGTTATCTGAATCTCTATCCCAATCTGTTGTTCTGAACCTATACCTACAAGAAAAATGGTTTATTTGTTGGGGGGGGGGGGGAGAACCCCAATTTTGGAATTAACCTAAAAGTATAATTGAAACTACATAAGTAAAAAAAAAGTAAATGCACAAATTCACCTTGCTTGTAGAAGTCCTTGTGGCAGATTTGAATCCATGAATCCACAAGTATGTATGCACAAAAAAAGGATTTAGAATGTAGAATATCAAATGTAGGATGTCTTCAATCAATTTCTTGTAGATCTTCAACACCAATCTTTAATGGGTTCTTGAATTGGAAGAGGCTTGGAGGAATGTGGATGGAAAAATCTTCAACAAGAGGGCTCCATGGAGCTTGAATCCTTCAATGGCCACCAATGGATCTCCTTGATGAAAATGAGTGCTTGAGAAGTGCTTGAGAATGGATGAATGCTTCAATGGCTACTTGACTTTCTTCAAATCTTGCTTCTTCACCTTTGGATCTCACTCTTCAAGTATTGAATTGCAATGATGATGGTTGCTTGTGGTTCATGGTTAGAGAAAATGAGAGGAGAAAGCTTCCTTTTATATGAAACTAGGGTACAATCCTCTAGAGAGGCCGACATAGGAGAATTAAATTCCAATTGGACCAATGCCCCTAGAAGAGGACCTATATTAAATATAATTTAATATTTTTTGTCCTGAAGACTGAAATAGCCAACCCGTAAGCAGGAATTAACTTTTTCCAAAGACTGACATCTAAAAACCCTAAAATTTTGAAATTTGAATCTCGAGCCTAGAAAAGGTTGATTGTGACCTAGGTCAAGGTCAAGGTTGACCTTGACACTGAGGTCAAAGTCCCATTTTTTTAGTCTGGGGTGCCAGAAATAGGTTGGAAAAAGTGAAATGGGGTAGAACAGGGAGATAAAGCTAGATCAAAGTCAAGAACCCATTCAAGGCACTTGACATGACCCCAAACCACTTACTTGAAAGCCTAAACCAGTCTACTATGGAAGTGCTTCCATTTTATGACTATACATTTAGTCCCCACTTTAGCAAGAGTATGGACTCAATACAAAATCTTGGTCAAGGTGAACCACATAAAGAAAAAGTGTAACTGGAAGATGGAGTTGAACCGCCTAGTGAATGTGACTACTCACTAGTCAACCCATTAGAGAGATCTATTCTTAAGGATACCTTCCAACCTTAAGGGATCAAAACATTGTAATTTGAAACTGGACGGATCAACATATCCATGTAAATTTAAACTGGAAGGATCAAAAGATCCTAAAAAGTAAAATATCCATGCTTTAAGGATTAGTATTTAATCCATAAAGGGAAAAAGTTTTAAGTTTTGAAAATATTTTGAACATGTGTGTGTGCAAAAAGTGAGTAGAGCATATTCTCCCATGTTAAATTCATTGCTAACACTTTAACAGAAACATAAACAACTCTACTGATTACGTTTCCACTACAAGATGCCCCTAAGCAAAGACAAATCAAGGGAAATATCACATAAACATACAAAGAACATAGAAGGGATCTACCTAATGTGGGGTCAGTATGATCATAAGATAACATGTACATATAGATATGATATTATAGCAAATGAATTGACATCATTCTCCAAATACAGTAGAACTACAATCACAATGGAGGAAAGAAAACTAAGGAGTTACGAAGAAGAGTCTTTTTGGACAACAACATGGACACCAAAAAGAATTAGTGCTACCATGTCGCAGATCCAAGTGGACTACACAAGGAAAACATTTATGAATAATAGCACGAGTACAACATAACATAAAAACAACATATAGAAGAATAGAGATACATATAGAGGAATTATACAATAGGTTTGATTCCTTTATCACCCTGCACCAGCAAAGTAACAAGGGTCGTATAAAAGAGTCTAACAAACATTTAGAAAACACATTACGGGAGAAGCACAGTACAACATGAAAACAAAAAAAGGGATACCATGAAGGATAAGCCAGTCAGGTGCATTGCATACTCTCCTGATCTTGTTTTATATCATTTAGGGAAGGTGGGAAAATTGCAAGAGGGACTATATCCAATATAGTAGGAATAATAGCAAGTTCCAAACAAGGATCCTCTTGAGAATCACATTGCTTGATACTAGGTGTAATTGTCAATTGAGTTGAAAGCATATGAGGTAAGTCAATATCAAGATCAATGGTCTCATATTCATCACTAAGATCAATAGGATAATCTAGAGTATCCTCCTCATCAATATTAATTAAGAAGAGATCTAAGATGCGAATAGGATCATCATACTCATTTATATTAACATCATTGTGAATATTAACTTCTTCCAACACATCAAGCATAGGTTTTTAAAAAGAAGGTAAATAATTTTGAAGAAGAGAAGCACGGGCTCTAGCATTAGCTCTACGCTTCTTACGATGTTTGTTAGCAGATTTATTACATTTTTTTTTGTTTGACACATGTGGAGAACTAGGAGGAATAACCACTGATTCCTTCATAGGTTATGTAGGAGGATTGGTAGGATTCATAGTAGGCTGAGAAGAAACACTGGGAAGTTAAGTAATAGAGTTAGTAGTAATGGATAAAGGAGGTATAGAAGGAGTGGGCAAAAGATCACGGTTAAGAGCTATCTGAGGCATGCTTAGTTTGACTATCTTGCGATGTTTATAGGATTGATATAAATGAAAAATGTTGTTAAGGAAAGGAGGACATATATTAGGTAATGAAGGCCAAAATAAATCAAGAGTAGCACAATATCTAGGCCTAGAAGGTTGATACAAACTATGATTAATAATTTTTACTTCTCCATTATGAATGAACTTAAGACATTTATGAATAGGAGAAGCAATAGCATGCATAACAATTATCCAAGGCAAACCGAATCTGACTTGAAATTGATCAGAAGTAGGAACAAAAATGAAGGTAGTATCTACAACCTTTCCACAAAGTTCAATAGGAAAGTTAATAGAACCAAGTATAGGATAGAGAAAACCATTACAAGTTTGGATCCATGCATCCGATGGATCATAAAAATCATGTTGTAGGTTTTTCATAAAAAGATTTTCCTCTGTAATAACATTTATAAAAAATGTGGGATCAACAAGAAAACCATTTGTAGGTATCTTAGCAATCCTATCATAAATATAAAGGGGACCATCGGGAGCCTTAATAGTCTCAGAGTCATCAAAGGTAATTGAAAGTTCTCGAGGTCGTTTATCCTTAATTTGTTTCTGAGGTTTAGATGGAACTTGAACTTGAGGTGGAGGTGAAGGATATTGAACAATAGGTTGAGATGAAACAATGCTCTCCACATGATTAACAATGTGATTAAGATCATCTATCTTCGAGTCGTAAATGATATCCACATAAGATGGTTGAGTGATGGTATTAGTATCATGTGTAGGTAGAGGATTTGTATAGATTTGAAGGTTTTGATTAGGAGGAGAGACAAATTTGTTCCCATTACCATAAAAATTATCAACAGATAAAGTATTAGAATTGATTAAGTCTTGAACTTTATGCTTTAGAGAATAACATTTTTCAGTATCATGGCCATTCTGGCGATAGTTTTGGTAAAAATATTTAGAATGAAAGGATTTTGAAGCTATGGTAGTAGGAAGGAGAGGTTGAATAGGAGGTAAGGTAATCATATTAGGACTTAACAACCTAATCATAATAGAATGTAAAGATTCAGAGAGAGGAGTAAACTTACGATTCATATGGAAAGCAGTGGATGCAGAAGTGGCATTGTGAGATGCAACAACAACTTGATCAACAACCGCATTCATCTATTTATTAATCTTGATGTAGTTTTTAGGTTTATAAAATTTATTAGGATTAGGAGAAGTGTCACTCTTATCAACTGGAACATGAGCCATTGGAGCGTTTCTCTCAAATTGACTCACTTGTAATTGATAATGATGAAGTGCTGCACAGAGTTGTTAAAAAGAGGTAAATTTAGTAAGAAGGATCTTATCTCTAATATCCTTTTGTAAATTTGAAATAAACATATGTTGAATATCAATATCAGGAAAAGGATACGAAATCTGAGCATTTGAGTATACAAATGCTTAAATCTACCAGTGAAATCAGTCAATTTTTCCTTAATGTTTTATTTACAATGCATTAAATCAGTTAAGGAAACTTGTAGGGCAATGTTCATTTGAAATTTTTGAATGAAGGTGTTATCAATTTTAGGAAAAGAATCAATGGAATAAGGAGGTAAAGAACAATACCATTACAAAGCCTTAACACGAAAAGTTCTAGAAAATAGTTTAGCTAAAATTCTATGGTCATGAACATAATCACTATAAAGGATTTGAAATGTTTTAACATGAGTAACAGGATCATCTTTACCATTGTAATTCTCAAGATGAGGCATATTGGCTTGTTGAGGAAAAATAACACGAATAATGTCTAAGGATAAAGGACTATCCATGTCACATGTAGGAATGCTAAACTTGGATTGAGTTAAGGATGAAAGTTGTTGTAAAGATGACACGGTCTGAGCCAAACTAATAATTGTGGAATCATTAGAAGACATAGGTGGCATATAAACATTAGGAACACTAGGAAAAGTGTAGGAAGCGATAGGAATGGAAGACACAATCGGTGGAACATTTGGGAACATAGTTGGAAGATGATTAGTATAAGTGAAAGGCACACTATGATATGAAGGTTGTGAGGTAGGTAGAGATATTGGTGGAACACTCACATGAATAGATGAAATTGGAAGAGATGTAGTCATCAAAGGAGGAGTGTAAGTAGGAATGCTAGGTAAAGGAACATAAGAAGGTCCCTCACTAGTGATAGGAGGAGTAAATCCTAAATCTCGAGCCTCTAGTGCTAAAGGTTTAACCTTCAAATGTATAATATGAGTGATACCACACAAGAGATTAATACCTTTATCACTATCAAGAAGGACTTTCTTAAGAGCCTATATAGCTTGAATGGAATCTTCATTATGGTTTTCTTGAATTAGCCAACTTCCCATTTTATCAAGTTCGGTTGAAAGTTTTTGCACTTGTTCAGGATGAACTCTTAAAGCATCATCCTCATCATGACATGAGTGAGGAGAGTTATGCTCCACAAAAGGATTAGAATCACGAGTGATCAAATTTTCATTCGGGATCCTAAGGAAAGGAGAGGAATACTTAGGATTAAAGGAACCCATAAGTCTATGACTTCTTCTAACCGGGATACTATAAGTAGGACTAGAGGTGGTAAAGCTCATACACCAATGCAATGTAAATGAACTAATTTAGAAATCACAATATTTTTATTTTTATTTTTGAAATTTAAATGCAAGAACATAAAAGAAAGCTAATCTAATATGCATGCAAGATATAACATAAAAGATGTAAATCTAACACCAAAAATAAAGAGTTGTCTATCGCAGGTTCGCGAAAATCTAATATAAGAAAACAGATATGGTTGTTGATTTTAGGGTTTTGTTATTATCCTATATTACATTTGAAAGATTTATTTGAATTTATTGAAATGTAGGGGGTAAATAAAATGCTCTCCTTCTATCGTTAGATATACAAATGAAAGATCCAATTTGATTAATCCAAAATGGAAGGATTAATGCATAAAAGAATCAATCATTTGGAAATAAGGACAAAAAGGAAGATCTTAAGTACCCATTTATTTATTTGAATGTGCAATAGATTTAGATAGATTGATAACCTTAATTGAAATTGATAGGATAAATGTACTAACCTTGAAATATTTCAGATCTGAAGAATGTTGCTTTCTGAAGCTTGTGTTGAGTTTCTAGAAAATCTAAGGCCAGATCTAGAATAGAAACATAGAGATGAACAAAACCAAGACATATTTCTCCATTCTGAAACAATTCTAATTTTTACCCTCAAGTCAATGTCACCATTGACCCAAAATTTCTGATTCTGACCTAGGGCAGAATTGACCTAAAAACTCTCAGATTGAATTTTTTTTTTTGGATCCCAAAATTTTTCTGAAAAGGGTATTTAAATCTCTATCCCGATCCGCTATTCCAAACTTGCACCTACAAGAAAAATGGTTTTTTTTTTTTTTTGGGTGGGGTGCAAGGGGTTTGCCTTGGTCAAACCCTAGTTTTGGAATTAACCTTAAAGTATAATTGAAATTTCATAAGTAAAAAAAAAGTAAATGCACAAATTCACCTTGCTTGTAGAAGTCCTTGTGGTGGATTTGAATCCGTGAATCCATAAGTATGTATGCACCAAAAAAGGATGTAGAATATATAATGTAGGATGTATTCAATCAATTTCTTGTAGATCTTCAACATGAATATTGAATGGGTTCTTGAATTGGAAGAGGCTTGGAGGAATGTGGATGGAGAAATCTTCAACAAGAGGGCTCCATGGAGCTTGAATCCTTCAATGGCCACCAATGGATCTCCTTGATGAAAATGAGTGCTTGAGAAGTTCTTGAGAATGGATGAATGCTTCAATGGCTACTTGGATTTCTTCAAATCTTCCTTCTTCACCTTTGGATCTCACTCTTCAAGTCTTTGAATTGCAATGATGATGGTTTCTTGTGGTTCATGGTTAGAGAAAATGAGAGGAGAAAGCTTCCTTTTATATGAAACTAGGGCACAATCCTCTAGAGAGGCCAACATAGGAGAATTCAATTCCAATTGGACCCATTCACCTAGAGGAGGACCTATGTTAAATATAATTTAATATTTATTGTGCCAACGATCGAAACAGCTGACCCGGAAGTGGGAATTAACTTTTTCCAAAGACCGACATCCGAAAACCTTGAAATTTTGAAATTTGAATCCTAGGCCTAGAAAAGGTTGATTATGAACTAGGTGAAGGTTAAGGTTGGCCTTGAACCAAAAAGGTCAACCTTGACCCTGAGGTCAAAGTCCCAATTTTTTAGTTTGGGGTGCCAGAAATAGGTTGGAAAAAGTGGAAATGGGGCAGAACAGGGGGATAAACCCAGATCAAAGTCAAGAACCCATTCAAGGCACTTGACATGACTGCAAAACACTTAATCAGAAGGATAAAATAGTCTAACATGGAAGTTTTTTGCATTTTCTGACTATACACAGATATATTGTTTATCTTTTCTAGACTTTACCGAGTAGCAACAAAAAAACTTAGTGTTAACCGACCTATCCAGTTTCAATAATGTGTAAAAAAAATATCAATGAAATGAAAAATATACATATTTTACACATAGATTTTAACATGGAAACCCAATATGGGGAAAACTACCTAGGACCGATAACCCAAAATATTTTCACTCTTCTGAAGTGAGCTCGGTGAAGAGCCAACCCTGTTAAAGATTATAATACACACTGTTAAGTGTGACCTTGTTAGAGGATTTAAAACCAACAATTTTTCTTTTGACCTAGCACTCACTGTGTTTTCAACAAGAAAACCTTTTGATTCTCTTGAGTATCTCAATACAATAAGGACTGTTAAATCACACTCGGTTAAGAGATTTTCTGAATCAATGGTTAAACTGATACAGTAAATGATCTGTTCAAAATACAACTTTGATTTGCAAATATTCAGATCTATTTTTATTTCAATAATACCTCTTTGATCAATATACACTTCATTTCCTTTTCTTTCTTTCTTTTTTTTTCTCGGTGAATGCTCTGTCCTCTGTTTCTTGGTGTCTACAAAATTCCTTGGCTCTGTTCTTCAACCTGTATGATCAGATCTGCATGAAGAATTCTATCTTCACACAAAATATATTCAGCATTCATCTCTTTGATAATGAATCCCTTGTCTCCTTATATAGACATGATTAGCCACTCAATCTCATTTTTTTTCATAAATCTCTTCTTGATCTGTAAAAATTGCCATGCCTTGCTTTATCTTGTAAAGCTCTCCTTTAGTTTTATTCTGTAAATCTCTCCTTGATAACTTTGAATAAAATGTGGTTTTAATCTCCTTCTTTTCTTTATTTTAACTGATCCTTGATAGTAAGACAATCAATTAGTCAATCCCTAAATTATAGCTCTGCCAGCTAAGCAATTTTGTCATTCTTTAACCCCAGTTATGCTTGATCATCAACTCTAGTTTTGCTCAATCATTAACTTGTTAGTAATAACTGATCAAGGGGGGGGGGGTTGAATCAATGGCCTCAAAATTTTATCCTTTAAACTTTAATCCACTAATCAATACACCTTAGATTATTAAGTCCCTACAAGATGCATGCCTTGAAATACTTTGAAATAATTAACTGTCTGTCAGTTTACCTTGTCTGTCCTTATTGTCCTTGATTACCGATAAGCAGTAAAACTTATTTACCGATGCTCAGTAAATATGAAGAGTATACTAATCAATCCAGAAATGCATATGTGAAATGTAAAACAATAAATTAATAGACCATACACATATAACACATGGATTTTAATGTGGAAACCCTGTTAAGGGAAAAAACCACTGGGACCGGTACCCCAAATTTTCACTCTTCTGAAGTGAGCCCTGTTAGGAGCCAACCCTGTTAAAGGTTACAAACATACTATTAAGTGCGACCTTGTTAGAGTATTTTTATACATAGGTTGTCACTTAGTATCTGGCATCTATTTTTCTACCATCCTTGAATTAGCCTCCTTAGAGTGTCAATAGGCTTTAGGAAAATCTTGCTACCATCCTTGAATCAACCTCCTTCTTAGGCTGTCAATAGGCTTTATGCAAATTCAATGCTACTTTTATGAATCAACCCTTTTGGTAATCTGTTAGGATATACCTCAATTATAGAAAATGGTTAAGTCCTGCTCTGTTAAGAGACTTGATGCTTCAATGGTTAAATTGAAACATTATGACTTATTTCTAATGGAACTTGAATTTCAAATTTTTAGATCTATTTAAGTACAATACCTCTCTGATCAATGTATCAATTCAATTCCTTTGTGCTCCACACTTTCTGCTCTGTGATGCTGTGCATCACTATTTGTTGGTGTCTACAGAATTCTTTAGCTCTCCCTCAGCTTGATTGATTAGGACTATATGAAGTTTAACCTTCACCAGTTTCTCTTCAACATATTCTTTCTATTCACTCCCCTTTTGTGTATCTAATTGCATTTGGAAATAAATTATGCTTGTCTCTTATATAGACATGATATTCCTTAATTATTGATTCTTGGCATGAAAAACAATCCAGCCAATATGATTTACGGCTTTAACTCCTGATTTATCTCGTAGTTATCTTCTTTCCAACTGTATAAATATTCTTTAAATCAATTACTTAACTATGGTTGAATAAATAAAACAACCAGTTAAGTCTATCCTTAAGCTCTGCCAGCTAGATATTTTGTAATTTTTTGATCTCTCTATTCCATCGGTCAATTCTGCAGTTCATCGTCGGTGACAACTGCTAGTTCCATTAGTGTAACTTCAGTTAGCTTCAGGATCTTCATCCCTTGGGCATCATTGGATCTTTCTCATTGGGAAAGTCTATTTTTAGCTTGTCGGGCAACACTGTCTTTTGCTTGTCGATTATCACTGTGAATTTTTCTCTGTCTTTACTGATGGTGTGCAATCCATTGGTATTGTCTGTCACTTAGTGAATACTTTAATTTTATGCATTACTGAAATCATAATCATTGTTCCATTGATTCTCTAAATTCTTTGGCATTATGTACATGACCATACAGATGATATCAATTTGACATCAATGACAATACAAACTATTAACTGATTTAATGTCTTGCATCATCTTCAACTTAACATTATCAAACATTCAATCAGTTACATGTCATCAATCTCTCCCTTTGGCATTGATGGCAACATACTATATTATCACACTATACTATTTCTAATATAATATGAAATACAATTGTTGAGATTCATCAAATTGCCAAACAGTTTGTTTTGATAACTGATAAAAATGTCTGACCACCGGTAAGCTCTGTGTTAGCTTAGATTTGATTCTTGCAGCTTTCTGTGTTTCTTCTTCTGATGTGTTGTGTCCTTTGCTAGTGTCAATTTCTCTCTTTTTACTGTTCTTCTTCTTTGGTGTCTTTGTCTTTTGTTTGCAAATTTTATACAAATTCTCTCCCTATGGATATGATCTCTCCCTGTTTGGAGTAATCTGATAATGAATAGTTTCTGATGATAATATGGATACATTCTCTCCTTTTGACAACAATGCCAATAAAATATTTTACAAATATATGACAATCATGTCAAACAATTTTCTTCTATCCATAATATATTCCTTGAATTTCCCTTATCCATCAGCAATACAACAATATGCTCTGGTGCTCAATTTTGATATATACCTTTCTGTATATAGATGTAGCTTTGAAGTTCATCTTTTGCTTGCATCAACAAGAATGATATTATGATAATATATAGGTTGATGCAGGATTCAGTCCTTTACTAACTGGTAGATATGGGTTTGACCCCTAGTCTCTTTCTCAGGTACTCAAATGTATCCTTAGGCAGTGGCTTGGTGAAGATATCAACCAATTGTTATTTTGATTGCACATATTCAAGTATCACCTCTTTTTCTTGAACTTTTTCTCTTAAATAATGATACTTGATGGCAATGTGTTTAGTCTTTGCATGCATGAATGGATTCTTGGAAATGTTTATTGCACTGGTGTTATCACAATAGATAATCACTGGTTCTATGATCTTCATATGCATACCTTCTAGCAACTATTTGATCCATGCAATATTTGAGCAGTTTGCAGTAGCAACAACATATTCCGCTTTTGCAGTAGACTGAGAGATGCATCCTTGCTTCTTGCTAATCCATGTGACAAGTTTGTCACCCATAAAGAATGCTCCTCTAGTTGTGCTCTTCCGGTCATCAATATTTCCAGCCCAATCAGTGTTGGTAAACACCTTAAGTTCAAATTTTCCTTCTCTTCTATACCATAATCCAAATTCCTCAGTATTCTTTAGATATCTTAGAATTATTTTCACAACAGTCATATGTGATTCCCTGGGGTTAGTAGAAAATATAGCAACAATTCCTACTACATGTGCAATATTTGGTCTAGTGTGTACAACATACACGAGTTTTCCTATCATTTATCTATTCCTTCTCTCAACAATCCTATTTTGTTGTGGTGTTCTTGGTGCATAAACCTGTCTTTTTATACCATGCTCATTGCAGAAATTAGTGAATTCATCTGATATAAATTCTCCTCCTCTATCTGATCTTAAACTACCACTTTGTTTTTCTAACATAGCCTTATACCATTTAAACATCTTGAATGCTTCATATTTTTATTTTAGAAACATGACTGTCATCATTATAGAGTAATCATCAAAAAAGAGAATAAAATATCTATCTCCGTAATAGCTCTTTGTCCTCATAGGTCCACATAAATAAGTATGGACTAATTATAGAATATCATCAGATGTATGGGTTTTACTTTTGAAACTAGACTTTTTCATTTTACCTTTTTGACAATTTTTGCACATGATGTTGTCTGGCTTTGTCATCGTTAGTAAGCCTCTTACACTTCTTCTTTTTCTTATTTTCATCATGTTGTCAAAATTCACATGACTTAATCTTTTTTGCCACAACCATATGTCTTTATTTCTAGTCATCAAGCAAGTGGGGTTAGTGTCATTCAGATAGAATAAGTTACCTTTGGTCTGTTCACCGGTACCAATCAATTTTATTGATTCATTGAAGATCTTTGCCTTCTTGTTCTCAAATGCTACTCTGTGACCTGAATTATTCAGCTGAGAAACACTCAATAGATTATAATTCAATCTTTTTACCCAATAATCATTTTCACATTTAATCAGGTTATTCAGCATTATTGTTCCTTTACCTTCAATTTGACAAGGTGTATCATTTCCCATTCTTACTATACCACCATTATAGTATTCAAAAGTATTAAACTTTTCTTTGTCACCAGTCATATGGTGAGTCCAACCACTATCTATAATCCAGATATCATTCTTACTAATCTTAGATATGAGTGCAGTTTCTTCATACCTTTCATCTTCATCTGAATCATCCTTCACAGCTACAAATATCATCTCAATGTCATCATCAGGTTTGGTGTCAGTATCTTCATCTTTGCAAGCTGTTAGGTAGCTAGCCTTCTTGCCTTTATCCTTGTAGTCTCAGGTATCCTTTCTTTTTGATCATCGTTAACCTCTATAATCTTTGTTATCATCTCTGTCAGACTTCTTCTCAAAAGATCTGTCATCACTTTTGTCATCTTTTCTTCTGTTAGGACATCTTGCAGCAAAGTGTCCAATTTCTTTACAATTAAAACATACAAGTGGTAACTTGCCTTTGTATTTACCTTTGCCTCTTTGTATTCTTCTGGCCATAAGTGC
>MU225952.1:2707759-2729080 GCA_018584345.1 Thuja plicata | reverse complement strand
TGAATCAGTGGCCTCAAAATTTTATCCTTTAAACTTTAATCCACCAATAAATACACCTCAGATTATTAATTCCCTACAAGACGCATGCCTTGGAATACTTTAAAATAATTAACTGTCTGTCAGTTTACCTTGTATGTCCTTGTTCTCCTTGATTACTAATAAGTAGTAAAACTTATTTACCGATGCTCAGTAAATATGCAGAGTATACCAATCAATCCAAAAATGCATATGTGAAATGTAAAACATTAAAGTAATAGACCATACACATAACACATGGATTTTAACGTGGAAACCCTGTTAAGAGAAAAAACCACTAGGACCGGTACCCCAAATTTTTACTCTTCTAAAGTGAGCCCTGTTAGGAGCCAACCCTGTTAAAGGTTACAAACACACTGTTAAGTGTGACCTTGTTAGAGGATTTTTATACATAGGTTGTCACTTAGTATCTGGCATCTATTTTGCTACCATCCTTGAATCAACTTCCTTCTTAGACTGTGAATAGGCTTTAGGAAAATCTTGCTACCATCCTTGAATTAACCTCCTTCTTAGGTTTTCAATAGGCTTTATGCAAATTCAATGCTACTTTCATGAATCAACCCTTTTGGTAATTTGTTAGGATATACCTCAATTATAGAAGATGGTTAAGTCTTGCTCTGTTAAGAGACTTGATACTTCAATGGTTAAACTAAAACATTATGACCTATTTCTAATGCAACTTGAATTGTATATTTTTAGATCTATTTAAGTACAATATCTCTCTGATCAATGTAACAATTCAATTCCTTTGTGCTCCACACTTTCTGCTCTGTGATGCTGTGCTTCATTGTTTGTCGGTGTCTGCAGAATTCTTTAGCTCTCCCTCAGCTTGATTGATCAGGACTGTATGAAGTTTAACCTTCAACAGTTTCTCTTCAACATCTTCTTTCTATTCACTCCCCTTCCATGTATCTGATTGCATTTGGAAATGAATTATGCTTGTCTCTTATATAGACATGATATTCATTAATTCTTGATTCTTGGCGTGAAAAAAAATCCAGCCAATCTGATTTATGGCTTTAACTCCTGATTTATCTCATAGTTATCTTCTTGCCAACTGTATAAATATTATTTAAATGAATTACTTAACTATGGTTGAATAAATAAAACAACCAGTTAAGTCTATCCTTAAGCTCTGCCAGCTAGATATTTTGTCATTTTCAGATCTCTCTATTCCGTCAGTCAATTCTGTAGTTTGCCATCGGTGACAACTGCCAGTTCTGTCGGTGTAACTTCAGTTAGCTTTAGGATCTCTGTCTGGTGGGAATCATTGGATCTTGCTCATTGGGAAACTCTATTCTCATCTCATCGGGAAACACTATCTTTTTCTTGTTAGTTATTATTGTGACTTTTTCTCTGTCTTTACCGATGGTGTGCACTCTGTCGGTGTTGTCTGTCACTTAGTGAATACTTGACTTTTATGCATTTCTGAAAGCATAATCATTGTTCCATTTGTTCTCTGAAGTATTTTTCATTATGTACATGACCATACAGATGATATCAAGTTGACATCAATGAAAATACAAACCATTAACTGATTTAATGTCTTGCATCATCTTCAACTTAACATTATCAAACATTCAATCAGTTACATGTCATCATAAGTACAGTTATGCTCAGTCATTAACTCTTTCTCGGTAACACTTTCTTGGTTACACTTGCTTGGTATACACTATGAACTTCTCGGTGTTCACTATCGCTCGGTGTTCATACACATTTTATTTTTTACCAACCACATAAACTTTGTCTCTTCAGATCTTCAAGGTTATGATAATATGTGTATGAACAATAAAACCATATCAAGTTGGCATCAATGAAAATACAATAAATTAACTGATTTAATGTCTTGCATTCACTTTTGAAGCTTAGTCATCATCAACTTATCATCTTCAAACATTCAATCAGTTATAGTTCATCAATCTCTCCCTTTTGCATTGATGACAACACAATATGAAATATGTAGTATAAAACATGCCAAAACATACCAAACTTATTGTTCTATAACCAATTCAAATATTTGAATCTTGGTAAGCTCTTCTAGCTCAGATTTAATATGTTTACCATACAACTCTCCCTATAGATTTGATTCTGGTGTGTGCTCTCCCTTTCTTCATTCCCTTCAATGGATAGGTGTAGCAATTTTGTCTTCTAATTTTTTCTCTCCCTTTCTTGTAGAATCTCTTCCTTTTCTGGATAGATATGCAGTGTTAAATCTCTCCAATTCTCTCCCTTGGATGGATGGTTATTTCATTGACTATAACCTTTAGATATTATCTCTCTTTGTGTTGTAGAGTCTCTTCTCTCTGATGGATATTTCATTTAATATTTCTCTCCCTTTGAGAACAATGCCAAAAAAATATACAGCTCTATATTAGCCAACAATATCTCGGGTGTGTGGTTCAGATAAGTACCTTCAGTGTACTGATATGTCATTGCAATCCATATCTCATCTTGCATCAACATGATTAATCTTCTAATAATGTGTAGGCTGATGGAACCTCCAAGTCATCTTAGTGAACAATAGACAAGGGATGAAACCCTAGTCTATTCCTCAGGTATTCAAATGTATCTTTTGGAAGTGGTTTTGTGAATATATCTTCTAGTTGTTTTTTGGATTGTACATATTCTAGTATTACCTGTTTCTCTTGTACTTGTTCCCTCAAGTAATGATACATAATAGATATGTGCTTTGTCTTAGGATGCATCATAGGGTTCTTTGAATTGTTTATAGTAGTTGTATTATCATAATAGATAATTACTGGGTCAATAATTTCCTCATTCATATGTTTCAACAATTGCTTGATCCATGCAATGTTAGAGCAATTTGCAGTAGCAACTACATATTCTGCTTCTATAGTTGATTGAGATATGCATCCTTTCTTTTTTCTTATCCATGTGACAAGTCTGTCACCCATAAATAATGCTCCTTCTGTAGTGGTCTTTCTATCATCTATGTTTCTAGCCCAATCAGAATTAGTATAAACTTGTAGCTCAAATTTGCCTTCTTTATTATACCAAAAACCATAGTCTTCAGTATTCTTCAGATATCTCAAAATTATTTTAACAACAGTCATGTGTGATTCCTTAGGGTTAGCAGAGAATCTTGTAACTATACCAACTGCATGTGCTATATCAGGTCCAGTGTGTAAAACATACATTAGTTTACCAATCATAGATCTGTATAAGGTCTGATTTACTTCAGTTGTCATGTCTTCCTTTGTCAATTTGCACCTAGTTTCCATAGGTGTTCCAACTAGTTTGGAGTCCTCCATCTTTAATTTCTTCAGAACTTATTTCATGTATTTTGATTGTGTGATGTAGATGCCTTCAGCTTGTTGTAGAATCTATAGACCAAGAAAAAATTTGATCTCTCCAAAACATTGACATTTCAAATTCTTTTCTCATCTCATTAGAAAATGACTTTCATAGCATATCATTACCTCCGAATATGATATCATCAACAAATATTTCAGCAATCAAAATCTTATCATTAGTATCTCCTTTCATAAAAAATATTATTGTTGTCACTTATTCTAAAAAATCTAATACTAATGAGAGAAGAGTGAATTATTTCATACCATGCTCTCAATGCTTGTTTTAATCCATACAAGGCTTCTTCTAGTTTACAAACCATGTTCCCCTTATTAGGATCAACAAACCCTTCAGGTTGTTCAATGTATACCTCCTCTTCTAGTATTCCATTTAGAAATACAAATTTAACATCCATTTGGTATACATTGAATCCTTTAAAAGCAACATAAGCAAGTAGAATTCTTACTCCTTCTAGTCTAAAAATGGGTGCAAAGGTTTCTCCATAGTCAATACCTTCTTCTTGTGCATACCCTTTGCATACCAGTCTTGCTTTGTTCCTTGTGACTTCTCCATTCTCATTAAGTTTGTTTTTGAAAATCCATTTGGTGCTAATGATATTTTTGTCACTCAGTTTAGGTACTAATGTGCATGTTTTATTTTTCTCAATTTGTTCAATCTCTTCATTCATTGCACTAACCCATTCTTGATTATCAAGTGAAGCATTAAAAGATTTAGGCTCAAAATCACAAATAAAACATCTATTGTTAAGTGACTTACTTCTTATTCTCATTCCTGCTCTTTTTTCCCCAATGATCTAGTCCTATAGATGCTTTCTTCTGACATATTTAGCAAGTACAGGTTCAGATATCTGTTCTTCATTTTGATCTTCATCACTCGGTTCAACATTGTGAGCATTTTCCTGATTCTCAGTGTGTGCAGCCTGTTTCTCAGTTGCATTGTTATTTTTCTCAGGAAATGTGTTAGTTTCTTCAACATAGACAAATCTCTTTTAATCTTTAGGTTCCTTTCTTCTTTCCTTATCATTTTTCTGAACAAATTCATTCACTTTAACATTTTCACTCTCAATGATTTTGTTAGAAGATTTTTTTAGACATTTATAAGCTTTTCTTTTGTTAGAGTATCCTAGAAATATTCCTTCAAGACTTTTAGAGTCAAGTTTCCCATTTCTATCATCTTTCAGTATATAACATTGACTTCCAAAATTTCTAAAGTAACTCACATTTGGTGTGTATCCATACCATAGCTCATAAGGTGTCTTATTTGTGTCTTTCTTTAATCAAACTTGGTTTAGTGTATAGATAGAAAGATTCTCTTTAGAATTTTTGTGTGATGCCTTTTTCAATCATCAATGTTCTGGCACAATCAACAATTGATCTATTCCTCCTTTCAGCAATCCCATTTTTCTGTGGTGTTCTCGGTGCAGAAACTTGTCTTGTAATCCCATGCTCATTAAAAATGTTAGTGAATTTATAAGAAATAAATTTTCCTCCTCTATCTGATCTTAAACATTTCAGTTCTTTTCCACTTTTTTTTTCTACTTTAGCTTTATACCATTTGAACATCTTTAATGCTTCAGATTTCTCTTTTAAGAACATGACAGTCATCATCCTAGAATAGTCATCAACAAATAGAATAAAGTATTTATCACCATAATAGATCTTTTTTCTCATTGGTCCACATAAGTCACTGTGGACTAACTCCATAATAGCATTAGATGTGTAGGTTTTTCTCTTGAAACTAGACTTTGTCATTTTTCCTATTTGACAATTTTTGCACATAATATGTTCGGGCTTTGAAATACTTGGTAAGCCTCTCACTTTTCTTTTCTTAGTTATCTTAACCATGGTGTCAAAATTCACTTGACATAACCTTTTATGCCACAACCAAACATCTTCATTTCTAGCCAATAAACAAGTGGTCTCAATATTATCAAGATAGAATAGATTACCTTTTGTTTGTTCACCAATACCGATCAACTTCCTGTTGGAAATACAATAATGGGAAAGCAAGATACTGAGAGGGGGGGTAAATTAGATCTTCAAAATTAAACACTTAAAATAAATTGATCCACATTCATACATAAATGAATCTAATGTAATCTCAGATAGCATCCACACAATGAAATAAGTAACACATATCACAATAACTTGGTAACCTAGAAACCCAAATAGGTAAAACTGGGGTGGGGATGACACCCACAAAATTCTCCACTACTACAGTAATAAATTGTACCTATTAAGGTTACAATGTTTGATTACAAAATGTAATCTATCCTATGAAAGGTCTACCCTGTTAAGAGCTTAAGATAATTACAGTTTACCCTGTTAAAGGTTTTCAACTTACAATGAAGTAAGCACTCTGTTAAGAGATAAAGAAAGGCCTGCTAAAACCACTCTGTTAAGAGATTTTCACCTAATACAATGATTAGAAAGTCTCAAGTATTTCTCCTTCATTATGCACTCTGATGTTCATGACAAATCTCCTCTTTCTAGTACCTTCTATGATCTCATAATCTGATATATCTTTACTCTGTTGTTCACTGTGTTCTTGCTCTGCTTGATCTTTGCTTCTTAACAAAATAACCCTCTGTGCATTTTACTTCTGAAAATGCAGTCACCACACACCACATGTGTTTAAAATAGGGTTCAGAAGCAATCTAATATACCTATTCATATATGATATCGAGATCTAGATCAACGATCAAGATCTGATATCCATACCTTGATGGTAAAACAATAAATGCTTACAATGAGTCATGCATAGGATAAAAAAATTAAATGCATAACTAAATCAATATGATAATATTAAATTCATACATTAGTCAGCCCAAAAATCTTATATAAGTTAGCCAGATCACTTATCCTCGAAGTTTGTAGCATACCAGACATGTATACAAAAACTATCCTACTCGACACTTGATTGTCTGTCGCTCGACACTTAACATCCTTTTATCCTTCTCGGCTCGACAATGTTACTCGGCATACTGAAAATTTCTTGGCAATGTTGCTCGGCCTTACATAGTTTTAGCTTGGCCATAGTGATAGCCAACTAGAACTGCCTAGATGAATGACTAAGTGTTGGTCACTAATCATCAACAAATCTTAGAGATAAACACTTATCATTACTTCTATTCATTTTATCAAAAATATTGCCTAAGTATAGAAAGTACTCCCCCTAGGAATATACTCAGAATAATTCATACAAAAAGTTTACAATGCCTTCAAAATTTATATACAAGTGTACCTGTACTGTACTGATGTATCCTTTAATACTTCCTTACCAACTTCCTTACTAACTCTCCCCTTCTTTACTAACTTCCCCCTTTTTTTTGTCACTGATTGCTGGTGGGGTTAAGTTGTACTTATCCAAAAATTGTTTATGAAGCTGCAAGGTGGATTCAAATGTAGTATCCCAGCTTTCTTTTGCAATCTTCATAACTTCCAATTTTATTTCTAGCTCGGGAGCTAGACTCACTAAACTCTCTGCAGTCGATAGATTTGCACTGCTCTATGATAACTCCTTTGCTTTTGAGAGTTCCTTCTATATTACCTCCAAGTGAGGCAATAGAATTGTCTGAATAGTTATCAGTTTGGCCCTTGTTCGACCATCTTCAGCCATAAGCTCGGCTATTCGAACTAGAGGTAGTATCTTTACCTAAAGTAGCACCAGTTTATCTGAAATCTAATTGTAGCTTCTCAACAAGCTGTAGATTATCCTTTGTGAAAAATTCAACATCACATAATTTCCTATACAAAGAATAAACATTGGCTGTAACTTTCTCTAAAGTTTCTATAAGAATAGAAAGTTCAACCTATTTTTTTTCTATCTCTTCTGAGATCTTCTCTAGAACTTTGCTCTCAAATCTTCTCCGGGACCATTGTAGAAGCTTCTCATTGCTGTCTATGTCCTCATCTATTACTTTCTATACAATTTTGACTAGCTGATCAATGATTGGAGCTTGAGGCATTTCATCTTCTAAGTCAAAAGCCTTTGTAAATATGTCTTTAATGTCATGCAACACCTGCTTTTGCTTTTGTTCTATCTTCAACTCTTCCTGTCTCTTCTTCCTCTTAAGAAATTATTGAAGAGTCCCTATTTGTTCAAAAGATAACTCATTGGGATTCCATTGTGGAATGACAATGACTTCATCTAATGTTGCATCTAAAATTGGAGACTTCTTCTTCAAGATTTTCTTATTCTTCAATTCTGGAGAACTTATGCTTGATAGCATAATATCTTTTCCTTTGACGGTGTCAACATCCAATGCTTCCTTCAATTCTGTCAATATTGTTTGGGGGTTCGGCATACTCCCAGTTTTGGAACCAGTGGGAATGGATGATGCAAAGTGTGGTAGATCAACCAACACTTGCACTGCCTCTACTTCTTTAGGCTTATCAACAATACTTGTTATTTCTACTCCACTATCTAAAATTGTCTTTACAACCTCTAAAATAGGTGGATGTTGTGAAGTTACTTCTTGTTCATTTGTTTGCTATTGTCCTTCACCTTTCTGATCACTGCCAACTTCAATTATTTCATCAGACACTGTGGTCTTTCCTTCTTCTGTACCAGTTTCCTTAATAGGCGAGTTAGTGTCTTTACCACTCGGCATCTCTTTTTCCTCAACATTCAAATTGCTTGGATCATCAACTATATAATCCATAGGACTGTCTGTAGTTAGATCAACAAAGTTTGTTGCATCTAATGCATCTTTGGTCTTGTCCTATTTAGTGGAAATTTGATCTTGAGTTGCCTGTGGTTCAGGGGTAGTCTTGACTTCAACTTCTTTTGTCTTTTTCTTGGATGTCCCCTCACCAGATTTCTTATCTTTTGGAATGAGAAGTCCAAAGATTTCTTTCCAAATCCTTAAGCTCTGCTATACTACACCTTCAATGTCATTCTTCAGAATAACATAGCCTCTGAGTTTAGGAACAAATATTCTCTTGTATTCCTCAATGAATTTGACTCTCTATTTTGAGGTGAGCTCAGGTATTACCTGGGCTAGTGTTCCTTCCCTGATCTGTCTTTCAGTGGACAGTGCAAATTCCCATTTTCTTGATAGAAAATCATAAAGTTCACTTGGCACATGATTTCCTATCTCTGTAGGAGTTAATTTGAAAGTACTCATCATGTCCAAAAGTGCTTCCTGTACTTTGTGCCTATCTTCTATTTTCAAAATTTCATACTTAATGAACTTGAATGTTGCTAACCCCGCTGAATTCCTCAAAGTATCACATACCTCATCAATACTTGCTGGTTTCTTGAATTGAGCTTTAGGTATGTTGCTGGGTTCATCAGTTTTTGTCTTCTCCTCATCACTATCTATTCCCAAATTCATTCTTCTTCTTGGTCTCTTTGCTGGCTTACTTGGCTTAGCCTTAGGAGCAAACTTTTCTTCCTTTCCAGAACTACTTTCTGCAAATTTCCTTTTACCATACACTTTTTTTGTAATTCTACTAGGGAATTAATAGTAGATGCTCTTATCCTTGGATGATTAGCTACAGGAGGTGTTATCTTAGGTTTGGCTTGGCTCTTCTTGCTTACTATGACAATTGATGGTTTCTTGCCCTTAGCTTTCTTAGTAACCTCTTCTGATGCACTTACTTCCTCCTCTATAGAAATATCCTCACCTTGTCCAGTGGTCAGGCCTAGAGGTGCATCCTCAAGTTCTTCATCACTACCTAAGCCAACCATTTTCTTGAGATTTTTCACAATCTTCTTTCTTTTCCTCTCCATAGTTCCTTCATTCAAACTTCTAGAAATTTTAGCATTAGCTTCATCAAAATTTCCAAATCTCTCTGCTGTAGTGTTAATTGCCTCGGCTAGGACTGCAGTGATGGTAGCTGATGCTTCGTCAACATTGATTTCATATGGAAATGGTTCCAAGCATGTTATCCTAGGAGTCACTGCCTTGATATAAGTATTATCTGTATCAACTACAAAACATATTTCCTCATAGTGCTTCTCCACTAGTGACTTAGGAATCCTAGTCCTTAATCTCATTCTCTTCTTGAATTCTACAAAATAGCTTCCCATAATGCTATTGAAATTGCTCCCTAGTTTCTCAATACATTCACTAATCTGAACTGTTATGGGCCTATCCTTTTTCCAAACAATATTTCCTAATGTAGGAAATGTATCTTGAATGTAGAAGAATATACAGACTAGTAAGGAACCAAACTTACATGATGAGCTCTTAGCCTTTCTGATTGATGTTAGGTTCTCAGCTAACTATGTCTGCTGTAGCTCGGAAAGATCATATGTGTGATTCTTCTTCACAATTTTCCAGGCCTGATCAACTGTTGTACAAGGAACACTCTCCAATCTGTTGGACTGATAGAACTTATGCGCTATAACCCTTACTCCAAAATCAAGTTCTAGGTCACTAATTGTAGAGATAGTCATACCTCTGTTGTTCCATACTGCTCTAGTGTTCAATGTAATCTCTTCTTTGCTGTTATCCCTCATGGTCCATTTTCCATTTACTACAGGATATCCAGTCACTCGATGAATCATGCTTTTGGTGATATTGACTGGTCCATTATCTAACCACATACTCATGTCATGAACTCGGCTAAGGATAAACTTAATCCATTCTTCTTTGAAACCTTGGGGAAAATCTAGGGCATGAGTTAACCCTTTTTCGGCTAGATGTTTGAATTCTGCCTTTAGAACTCCATTTTCACACAATTTACTGTAGGATTTCCTCAATTCACTATCACTTACTTCTCCAATCTTAACCATATAACATGATCACACATCATGAATCATAAGTACCTTGGGTGGAATGGAAGAGGGCTCCTATTAAATCACTCTGTATCACACTTTCAGGAACGGCTCAAAATTTGAGAGGTTCACATTCATCACTTTGTATCAATTGAATTTGTTCTGGTTCTGCCTCCATACTCTTAGCTGGTGCGGAAGAACTTGCAGCCATAATTTTGAAATTTAGGGTTTGAAGGATGTAAAATAGAGTACCTCGGCAAGTAGCTCTTGACACTATTCACTGTTCACCTTAGGATTGATGATGGCACGCTGGTAAAATATTTGATGCTAAACTTAGTTAAGATCAACTCTGCAAATTACTTCAATCACTCCATTAACCAGTAAAAATCGCAAGGTAAAAATGAAATTTTGATTGTTTACCATTTATAAGCTTTGAAGGGTAAAGGTAGGTGAGCATTGAATGTTCTGCCTGTTGAGTTAGTGCAAGCTAGCTATCCTTGGCTTTAACACAACTTGCATCCCACTCGGCTCACTACACTCAGCCTTCACAAAATTTACTCGGCCAACAAAACTTGGCACTCGCTAAAGAACGTGGCTTTAGTGTCCATGAATAATACTCAACACCTATTAGTGCAATTGACTCATCTTGGCATTTGTCTTCAAAAATATGTCCTGGTGCATCTTAACATATGCAAATATGGACTTTTGTACATTTTATGTTAGGAACTGATGTAAGATAAGAATTTTAAATAGAGTTCCTTACATACCTCTTTCTCTTAGTTGGAGATGTTGTGATCACCTGATCCATTGGATTGGGTGACCTCGGCTTCATTAGCTTCACTACTACATGGTTCAGACTTCTTAACCCATGTCTTGTTCATCTGTTCCCTAATTTTCTCAATAGTAGGAGCAGGTACTCTAGTCTTGCAATCTTTCCTTGTATGACCAATTTTCAGACAACTATGAAAAACTAAGCTTCCATTCATCCAAATTTTGGACTTACCTTTGAAATGTGTCCTTATGCAGTTTTCTGGAACATGTCCATACTCACCACAGTAATGACAACTATGCCATGTATTGTAATCCCAATTATGAGTATTGCCTTTTCTTGGTGATTTCTCTTGTACCTTTGATGTCCACTACTGTTTACCTTTGGATCTATAATCTTGTGCTCTATGACCATATTTGTGATAGTTATAGAAATTACCATTGAGTTTAGGTTTTTTTCTTGCCTTTGCCTTACATTCACATGCTTGATGTCCAAACTTATTACAATTAAAGCAGTAACCATTAAAGTTAGTTTTTGGATTGGACTTACCATTCTTGCTTTGACAAATGTTTGCTGTATGACCTGGTTTCCCATAGTGGTGACAAATAGGTTTGTTGTTTCTTGGCTTTGCATGCCCTCTTTCACTTGTCTTGGATGATTCTCCATCTTCAGTGGTTGTATGTTGTTCAGTGTGACCTAATCTAGAAGAATCTTTAGGTCTTCTTGATGCTTCGACCAGTTGTTCAAAGTAGCTCATAGTTGCACTCGGATCATTCACTCTGTTATTAAGTTCTTTCTTAGATCTCAATTCATCTTTCAATTGACTGTTCTCAGATTTAAGATTAACAATCTCCAAGTCTTTCCTACTGATCTATTGATTCACAAGTAGTAGTTGATTTTCCGTGTCCACTTAATTGACTGTCATTGTTTGCACATCATGTGTTCTTTTATCAAGTTTGGTAGTCAGTATTCTCTTATCTTCTTCTACCATAGCCTTGTCATCTTCGGCTTTCTTTTTCTGTTCAACAACATCACACATTCTTATTGATAGGGATTCTTGTTCCATTTTCAAGTTTTTGACTTCTTCACATAGTGCACTATTCTTTTCCAGTAGATCTACTATTGCTACATCGCTCTTAGTAGAATCTCCATTTTGAAATAGATTTGTGGTGTCCTCTTCCTGATAATGAGTGTCATTCATCTGTTTGGCTAGATCCTTCCTTGCAGCCAAGGACTTCTTTAATTATTTTCTTGCAGACTCAAGCTGTTGTAGTGCTAGCTGAATATCAATCTTTTGATTCTCAATGAATTTTTGCATCTTGTAGATCTCCATCTCAAGATCTGTATTCTCAAGCTGATTATAACCTTTTAGAGAACTCTTCTCTGATACCAATTGTTGGAAATAAAATAATGGGAAAGAAAGATACTGAGAGGGGGGGTGAATCAGATCTTCAAAATTAAACACTTAAAACAAAATGATCCACATTCATACATAAATTAATCTAATTTAATCTTAGATAGCATCCAAACAATGAAATAAGTAACACATAACACAATAACTTGGTAACCCAGAAACCCAAATAGGTAAAACTGGGGTGGGGATGACACCCACAAAATTCTCCACTACTGCAATAATAAAGTGTACCTATTAAGGTTACAATGTTTGATTACAAAATGTAATCTACCCTATGAAAGGTCTACCCTATCAAGAGCTTAATATCATTACAATCTACCCTATTAAAGGATTTCAACTTACAATGAAGTAAGCACTCTGTTAAGAGATAAAGAAAGGCCTGCTAAAACCACTCTGTTAAAATATTTTCACCTGATACAATGATTAGAAAGTCTCAAGTATTGATCCTTTGTTATGCACTATGATGCTAATGACAAATCTCCTCTTTCTAGTACCTTCTATGATCTCATAATCTGATATATCTTTACGCTGCTATTCACTGTGTTCTTGCTCTGCTTGATCTCTGCTTCTTAACAAAATAACCCTCTCTGCATTTCACTTCTGAAAATGTAGTCGCCACACACCACATGTGTTTAAAATAGGGTTCAAAAGCAATCTAATATATCTATTTAGATCTGATAGTGAGATCTAGATCAACGATCAAGATTTGATATCCATACCTTGATGGTAAAACAATTAATGCTTATAATGAGTCATGCATAGGATAAAAAAATCAAATGCATAACTAACTTCGTATGAGAATATTAAATTCATATATTAGTTGGCCCAAAAAGCTTATAAAAGTCAGCTAGATCAATTATCCTCAAAGTTTGTAGCATACCAGACATGTATACAAAAACTGTCCTACTCGACACTTGACTGTCTGTCGCTCGGCATTTAACATCCCTGTATCCTTCTTGGCTTGGCAATGTAACTTAGCATACTAAAAACTACTCAGTAATGTTGCTCAACCTTATGTAGTTTTAGCTTGGCCACAGTGATAGCCAACTAATACTGCCTAGATGAATGACTAAGTGTTGGTCACTAATCATCAACAGATTTTAGAGATTAACACTTTCTTGTTCCATTATAGATCATTTCCTCTTTGTTCTCAAATGCAACTCGGTGTCCTATGTTGCTCAGCTGTTAACAAAATCAATAGATTATAGTTAAGTCCTTTCACCCAATATGCATTTTCACATCTAATCAGATTATTCAACATGATGATACCTTTTCCTTCAACTGGGAAAGGTGATTTATTACCCATCCTAACTAATCCACCATTACAATATTCAAAAGTTTCAAAATTTTCTTAATCTTTGGTCATGTGATGAGTACAACCACTATCAATAATACAAACATCATTTTTGCTAAGTTTACATACGAGTGTTGTTTTAACATACCTTTCTTCTTCATCTGAATCATCCTTCATAGAAACAAATACTACCTCAATATCTTCATCTTCATCAGTATTAGAATTTTCAGCTTTATTCTCAACTAGGTAACAAGCCTTCTTTCCTTTGTGTTTGTAATCTTGGTTATCTATTTTGTCAGAGTGTCGGTTGCTTCTGTAGTCTTGATCATCACTTTTTTCATACTTCTTTTCATAAGATATGGCATTGTCTCTTTCATCCTTTCTCTTGTTAGGACATCTAGCAGAAAAATGTCCAATTTCTTTGCAATTAAAAGATACCAATGGTAATTTACCTTTATATCTTCATTTACCTCTATGTAATCTCCTAGCCATTAGTGCTTCAAGTTCATCAAGTTCTTGCTCAACACTATAGCTATCACTATCATTTCTCATAGTGTGTTTGTTACTAGATTTGATTATTTTTAGAGAAGACTTGAATGCAGACTCAATAGTAGGTAAGACACTATTGTCATAGTTTTTCATCTCAAATGAAATAAGTCTACCAATTAAACTATCAAGAGTAACATTTTTACTACCTACTACTCTCATTTCTTTAATTGTAGATACTCTAATAGCATAAGTAGGCAGTAAGGTTCTCATAATTTTACTTACAACTATTCCTTCATCAAGTACTCCTCCTAATCCACATATAGCATTAACAACTTCTTTGATTCTGTCACTATACTAAGTGATGTTCTCACCTTATTTCATTCTCAAGTCATCAAACTTTCCTCTTAGGCTTTCAACTTGATCTCTCAGCACATTAACATCTCCTCCATGTACTATCTTGAGTTTGTCCCACATTTTCTTTACAGAGGTGCATGATTTCACATCTTCAAATTCAACATTGATTAGTGAAGAAACAAGTTATATCATCATAGAATTGTGTTCATGTTTCTCTCTCAATCGATCAACAATCAAAGGTCCAGTAGGTGCAACATATTTAGTATCCAAGTGTTGTGTAACATCATTTCCAATACTAGATAGATCAAGTGTTATCCTACTTTTCCATGATGCAAAGTTGTCCTTTTTCAACTTAGGCACATCCCTTTTACTCATCTTGTGATCTTTAGCTTAAGTCCATTTAAAATTTTCTTCCAAGCACCAAAGCTCTGACACCAATTGTTAGAATAAATGAGAGGGGGGTGAATAAGCGGCCCTAATAATTATTTCAAAAGATCCAACCAAAAAATTATATCTCAAATATAATATCCGCAGTTATCTTAAAGTCCTAATTTCATCAAGATGTATGCCATAAATAATTCTAACAAATATAAAATTCTCGGTAAGATATACTGTTTATCTTTTCTAGAATTTACCGAGTAGCAACAACTAAACTTAGTGCTAACCTACCAATCCAGTTTCAATAATGTGTAAAACAAAATATCAATGCAATGAAACATATACACATTAGACACATATATTTTAACATGGAAACCCAATATGGGAAAAACCACCTGGGACCGGTAACCAAAATATTTTCACTCTTCTGAAGTGAGCTTGGTGAAGAGCCAACCTTGTTAAAGGTTACAATACACACTATTAAGTGTGACCTTGTTAGAGGATTTAAAACCAACAGTTTTTCTTTTTACCTAGCACTCATTGTGTTGTCAACAAGAAAACCTTTTGATACTCTTGAGTATCTCAATACAATAAGGACTATTAAATCCCACGTGGTTAAGAGATTTTATGAATCAATGGTTAAACTGATACAATAAATGATCTTTGCAAAATACAACTTTGATTTGCAAATATTCAGATCTATTGTTAGTTCAAAAATACCTCTCTGATCAATATACACTTCAGTTCCTTTTCTTTCTTTCTTTGTTCTTCTCGGTGATTGCTTTGTCCTCAGTTTCTTGGCGTCTACAATATTCCTTGGCTTTTTTCTTCAACCTATATGATCAGATCTGCATAAAGAATTCTATCTTCACACAAAATATGTTCATCATTCCTCTCTTTGATAATAAATTACTTGTCTCTTTATATAGACATGATTAGCCACTCAATCTCCTTTTTGTTTCTTAGATCTCTTCTTGATCCGTAAAACTTTCCATGCTTTGATTTTTCATGTAAATCTCTTGTTTAGTTTTAATCCGTAAATCTCTCCTTGATAACTGTGAATAAAAAGTTCTTTTAATCTCTTTCCTTAATTTAGTTTAACTGATTGTTGATAATAAAACAATCAATCAGTCAATCCCTAAATTGTAGCTCTGTCAACCAAGCACTTTTTTCATTCTTTAACTCTATTCATGCTCGGTCATCAACTCTAGTTATTCTCGGTCATTAAATTCAGTTATGCTTGGTCATCAAATTTAGTTATTCTTGGTCATTAACTCTTGCTCGGTAACACTTACTTGGTTATACTTTCTCGGCATACATTGTGAACTGCTCGGTGTTCACTGTCACTCGATGTATACAAACGTTTTATGTTTTATCGACCACATAAGCTTTATCTCTTCAGATGTTCAAGGTTATGATAATATGTGTATGAAAAATCAAACCATATCAAGTTGACATCAATGACAATACAATACATTAAATGATTTAATGTCTTGCATTCACTTTTGCAGCTCGATGATCGTCAACTTATCATCTTCAAGCATTCAATCAGTTATAGTTCATTAATTTAGCAGATCGGTGATCATTTGTGAAGGAATTTGGTGTGTTCAAGTTACAAAGGATAAATTTATTGAATGACTATAGCATCAAGGGTTTCTACAACTACATTGATCAAGATAACAAAGGAGGCATAACCAGAGCATAAGCTACACCTATTGAAGGTAGCAAAAGTTGACAAAATCAGTGCCCTATCCCTAATTTCACCTTGTATCCTGTTAATTGAAGGCGTAAGAAAATTTATCCACTACAATATTTTTGAGCTAGATAATGAGAAAACATAGGAGTACTTAGGAATGTGCAACAATGGTGAACTTAAAGACAAGTTCAAACATCTTCAAATGAAGGGTTTGATACACATTGTGGAGAAGTACAAACATACAGTTTATTTTATAGTTGATATTGATACTTGTAAGATATAAGCGGTAGATCCATGAATTTCATGGATACCTAAGATGGGATATGAGACTGATGAACATTTGTTAACCCTAAGCATTAGAGCTTTATTAAAGATACCAGTTAACAAAGAAGAAAAGAGGTATGGTACTTTTGAGGAGGCATATGAAAGAATCATCTTGCAACTCAAAAAGCCTAGGATTGAGAGAAAAGATTAGAAGATCATAAGTCATTTAGAAGAAAAAAAATTACTGGTGAAGGTAGCAGTCCCACAAGTGAGAAACCAAAGAGAATTCCAGATGCTTATGCTAAGGGGAAAAGGAAGCAAGCAGAAACTCAAAGTAAGACTCTAGAACTACCATTGATAGAAGAGTATGGTATGGAGAAGAGTGTTGAAGGTAATTATTATGACCCTATACCACCCAAGGAATGTTAACTTGTCAAGGAAAGGACATATGTAAAGGGGAAAACTAGAGGATAGGAAAAGGCCTCTCCTAGCAAGAAAAAGGAGAAGACAGAAGTAGATAGTGATAAAACTGATTCTAAGAAGGAAATCACTGAGATGGAGAAGTATGGAAAGACAAAGTTAAACATTCCAAAGAGTGCAACAAATTTTTCTAATGCAATAATGAAATATGGAATGATAGGTAATATTAGTGACTTTAAATTCTCTAAGATATCTGATGAAGAAAAGAAAACTATTGAAGATGCTATTGTATTCCACTTTCACAAGTTCATCAGAGAACCAAGTCAAATAAAATATCATCTTGCTAATGAAATATATAAAGAATTTAATGTCAGATGGGAGTCTTCCCTTGAGACTAAAAAAGAGATGAGAGAAAGGACACTTCTCTATACTATGATACATTTGACAGTAAAGGAAGTAGATGAGGCACTTGAGAAATATAATGTCAGATTCAGTGTTGGACATATAACTGCAAAGATACTAGTTGGGAAGGAGAAAGAATTTTAAGAAGAGACAATGGTGATATGGAAAAGGATATTCAATATGGATCAACCATAGGTAATAGAGAGTACAAATACTTATCAAATAGATGATACTTTTACTTTGAATAGGTTAATAGGAGAAGTGTTAGGTAGTATTCCAAGTATGATTACTCATATAGACCTAACAAAAGATTCATTTGATAATGTTATGAATGAGGATATCACTGATAATCCCAAATCTCCTATGGTTGGAGATTAAGCTAAAGATATTCCACTTCAGTCTCCACTTGATGTAAATCCTATTGAGATAAATGATGATATAGTTGATGTTAAAGCAAGAAAAGTTGATGAGATGGAAAAGAGTAAAGAAACATAACATTTGAGAGAGACCACTAACCAACCAAAGGACACATCAAAATAGGAAAATGATACTACAGAGCAAGGTGAAGCCACTCAAGAAAAACAAGATGAACAATAGCAAGATCAAGACCAGAAAATAGAGACAAACAATCAAACAACTAATACTGATACAGGTGAGAAAAGCAATAAAGATGGAATTGAGACACCAAAGGTTAACACCCCTAGTGATTCACACACTAACACAGAGGATATTAGAGATAAGAATAAGAGAAAGAGAATAGAAGAAGATAAAGAAGAAGATGATGCAGAAGAAGAGGAAGAAGATGATCCAGAATTTGAAATTCTGAAGAAATATTTTAATAAGTTGAAGCCCAAGGAACAATTATTATTTTTAAGAAAATGGGGAGAAAAGGATGAGAAGAACATAATAAAGAAGAAGTAGTACAAAAGAAAAATACTAAGGAAAAATATTTTTATACTTTTTAATCTAGTACATGATGTAGATATTGATGAGCTATGATTGATCAACTCAAAACCTTAGTTGATGAAATTACCAGTTTAGATCATGAAATGGAAGAGGAAATAATTAAAAGAGAAAAGAAGAGGTTGGAGAAGGAGATGATGGAGAAGCTACTATAGAATATTTCACTTGAGAAAGTTTCAATATATGAACTCGTTAAGAAACTCAAGGAATCATTACTTGGGGTTTGTTAAATCTTTAACAAAACATCTATTCTGAACAACTTCACTGCAGAGATTAAGACAAAGAAGGAAGATTTGGAAATAGATTTGGCTACAATTGTCAACCAATTGGACCCCTTGAATAGTTCCATGATGGATCAAAATGCAAAACTAAAAGAGTCGATACACAAGGAAATGGAACTGAAGGTGGAGGAGGAAAGGATAAGGATGAAATTGCTAGAATTACAATGATTTATGAATCCACACATGGACATTATCCAATCATATCTTAAGAAAGTTGAAGTGTTGATAGGTACTCCAAATATGAGTACAATTGATAGTATGAAGGATCTAGCTTCAGGAATAAATGGTGATCACATTGCGCTAAAAACATTTAATGAGTCATGGGAGCGTTTTCTCGCCACTGCAAACATACACTTCAAGATTATATTTGAAAAACTTTAAAGTATGAACACCCTTGTTCACTTGACTAAAGTGCTTATAAATGTGCACAATTCAATGAATCTAAACAAAATAAAAAAAATAGTACACTGTTTAAAGATTTGAATAAGTCAATTCTGAGGTAGATATGTGCATATATGACTATGAATTCAAAGCATATTCTAGCCAATGATATTGAAGGAATATCTTACATTGGAGATAAAAAATTGAAGTTTGTTATGGATGACGTGGTAAGGATTTGATGTTTCAATGAGTTAGTTATGATTGATAAAGATATTTTGAAGAGAAACAAAAACCCTAATTAGATTTACAATCGAAGGTGAAAGGCTATAAGATGATAGTTGTTGACAGAGTTATGAAGTAGAAAAATGCAGTTGAAGAAAAGTTGAAGTGTTGGTTGTAAAGTAAGATCTTGGACAACAATTCCAGAGATAATTTTAGAGAAGAATTAGGATAAGGTTTAGAAAAAGAATAGAGAATCAAAGGATCTGATTAGCATTCATGAGTGCATTTCACAGGTCAATTTTATTTTTTTATTCGTAATAGTTTCAACAAGTTAAATCCCTTAATAGGGTAGTCTCTCACAAGAATTTATTGTAAATCCCTTAATAGGGTGAACACTATAACAGTGGGATTAAATCCTTTAACAAGGTAGTATCTAATAGGACTTTAGATACTTTTAACAAGGTATCAGTCACTCCTAATAGAGTGAGTCACTTAGAAACTGACATATTGTAATCTCTTAATAGAGAACTCTTTTCTATTGTATTGAGAAGGTTGTGGGTGTCATCCCCACCGTGGTTTTTCCCTCTGACCAAGGGTTTCCATGATAAAATTTTGAGTGTTATGTGTTTGGATGTATTATCATTTTAGTCATTGCACTTTTAATTTACAATTATTATTATATGCTTCATAGTTTGGAAGTTTCTTTTGCTACTGCTTAAGGGTATATGCTTTATAGTAAGGAAAGTACTTCAGGAGTTATTTAGATAAGTGGTTGAGTTCATTTACTATCTGTTTGGAATGATTCAGCCCCCATCTCAGTGCCTATTATTTCCTACAATTGGTATCAGAGTATAGGTCCTCATGGTGATAAGCCTAAAAACTTAGGGAAAATATCCACTATCATTGAAGGTTATAGGTATGAGATGCAACTTAAGAATACAAAAAAGATGATCATTGAGCTCTAGGAAAAGTTAAAGAAGTCACTTGCCAAAAGAAGAGAACTCACTAAGAAATTGAGTGAAAGCCAAGAATACATAGAACAACTATTTGAAGGAAGTACATTTGAATAATAAGAGGAGGGAATTGCAGATCTGTTGATTAAGAACAAGGGTCTCAAAGAAAATGTGGCTAATCTTAAAAGCGATCTTGAAAGTCAGTCTATTAGGATGTGTGAAGTCCTTGAGGAAAAAGGAAAAGTTTTTGATGCAAAGAAGAGTGCAGAAGCTACCAATAAATACACTGATGATACCCTAAAGGAAACAGATGAAGAGCTTGTCAAACTAAAACAGGAATTTACTTTATATCAAATTCAAATGTAGGATACCGCTACAAAGAATTTTCAAGTAATAGTTGAGAATGAAGGCTTAGAGAGATGAATGAGTCATTGAAGAAAGAACTGAAAATTGAGAAAGAAGAAAATGAAAAGATGAAGAAAGACTATGAAAGCCCACAAAATATTGATGAAAAAATGAAGAGTCAAAGGAGACACAAAGATACAATTGGTCTAGGATATTCAGGAGAAGAAACATTTGAAATTAGAGAGTCCTCTAAATATAAACCTAAGGAGACACAAAAAGATCAGAAGGAAGATCCAATCAAATAAGGTAATAAATCTAACAATCTTTGCAAACCGCACAACAATGGAAGATGTGCATAAACTAGTGGAGGAGGCAAAGAGGAGAACGTGTTTGCAGGGCGCAACAAAAAGTTGGAATGGCACGCATTAGACTCTTTGAAAGTTTAAAACCAATGTATATATATATAGATATATATATATGTATATATATAAATATATATGTATATATATATGTATATATACATACATATATATACATATATATACATATGTATATATACATATATATATATACATATATATATATATATATATATATGTAT
>MU225952.1:2660123-2707709 GCA_018584345.1 Thuja plicata | reverse complement strand
AACATTTGTTAACCCTAAGCATTAAAGCTTTATTAAAGCTACTAGTTAACAAAAAAGAAAAGAGGTATGGTACTTTTGAGGAGGCATATGAAAGAATCATCTTGCAACTCAAAAAGCCTTGGATTGAGTGAAAATATTAGAAGATCATAAGTCATTTAGAAGAAAAAAAATTACTGGTGAAGGTAGCAGTCCCACAAGTGAGAAACCAAAGAGAATTCTAGATGCTTATGCTAAGGGGAAAAGGAAGCAAGCAGAAACTCAGAGTAAGACTCTGGAAATACGATTGATAGAAGAGTATGGTATGGAGAAGAGTGTTGAAGGTAAATCTTATGACCCTATACCACCTGAGGCATCTTAACTTGTCAAGACAAGGACATATGTAAAGGGGAAAACTAGAGGATAGGAAAAGGCCTCTCCTAGCAAGAAAAAGGAGAAGACAGAAGTAGACAGTGATAAAACTGATTCTGAGAAGGAAATCACTGACATGAGGAAGTCTGGAAAGACAAAGTTAAACATTCCAAAGAGTGCCACAAAAGTTTGTAATGCAATAAAGAAATATGGAATGATAGGTAATATTAGTGACTTTAAATTCTATAAGTTATCTAATGAAGAAA
Source organism: Thuja plicata (assembly GCA_018584345.1). Lineage (NCBI taxonomy): Eukaryota > Viridiplantae > Streptophyta > Pinopsida > Cupressales > Cupressaceae > Thuja > Thuja plicata. The sequence continues at coordinate 2,707,095 of MU225952.1, read as the reverse complement.
AGAAAACTATTGAAGATGTTATTGTATTCCACTTTCACAGGTTCATCAAAACACCAAGTCAAATAAAAAATCATATTGCTAATGAACTATATAATAGAATTTAATGTCAGATGGGAGTCTTCCCTTGAGACTAAAAAAGAGATGAGAGAAAGGACACTTCTCTATACTATGACACATTTGACAGTAAAGGAAGTAGATGAGGCACTTGAGAAATATAAAGTCAGATTCAGTGTTGGACATATAACTACAAAGATAATAGATGGGAAGGAAAAATAATTTTAAGAAGAGACAATGGTGATATGGAAAAGGATATTCAATATTGATCAACCACAGGTAATAGACACTACAAATACATCTCAAGTAGATGATACTTTTACTTTGAATAAGTTAATAGGAGAAGAGTCAGTTAGTATTCCAAGTATGATTACTCATATAGACCTAAAAAAAGATTCATTTGATAATGTTATGATAGAGGATATCACTAATAATCCCAACTCTCCTATGGTTGGAGATTAAGCTGAAGATATTCCACTTCAGTCTCCACTTGATGTAAATCCTATTGAGATAAATGATGATATAGTTGATGTTGAAGCAAGCAAAGTTGATGAGCTGAAAAAGAGTAAAGAAACATAACATGTGAGAGAGACCACTAAACAACCAAAGGACACATAAAAATAGGATAAGGATACTAGAGAGCAAGGTGATGCCACTCAAGAAAAATAAGATGAACAATAGCAAGATCAAGACTAGAAAAAAGAAACAAATAATCAAACAAGTAATACTGATACATGTTAGAAAAGAAATAAAGATGGAATTCAGACACGAAAGGTTAACACCTCTAGTGATTCACACACTAACACAAAGGATATCAGAGATAAGAAGAATATAAAGAGAATAGAAGAAGGTAAAGAAGAAGATGAAGAAGAAGAAGAAGAGGAAGAAGATGATCCAGAATTTGAAATTTTGAAGAAATATTTTAATAAGTTAAAGCCCAAGGAACAATTATTATTTTTAAGAAAATGGGGAGAAAAGGATGAGAATAACATAATAAAGAAGAAGTAGTACAAAATAAAAATACTAAGGAAAACCATTGTTATAATTTCTAATCTAGTACATGATGTAGATATTGATGAGCTATGATTGATTAACTCAAAACCTTAGTTGATGAAATTACTAGTTTATATCATGATATGGAAGAGGAAATAATTAAGAGAGCAGAGAAGAGGTTGGAGAAGGAGATGATGGAGAAGCTACTATAGAATATTTCACTTGAGAAAGTTTCAATATATGAACTCATTGGGAAACTCAAGGAATCATTACTTGGGGTTAGATAAATCTTTAACAGAACATCTATTCTGACCAACTTCACTGCATAGATTAAGACAAAGAAGGAATATTTGGAAATAGATTTGGCTACACTTGTCAACCAATTGGACCCCTTGAACAGTTCCATGATGGATTGTAATGCAAAACTGAAAGAGTTGATACATAAGGAAATGGAACTCAAGCTGGAGGAGGAAAGGATAAGGATGAAATTGCTAGAATTACAATGATTTATGACTCCACACATGGAAATTATCCAATCATATCTTAAGAAATTTGAAGTGTTGATAGGTACTCCAAATATGAGTACAATTGATAGTATGAAGGATCTGGCTTCATGCATAAATGGTGATCACATTGCACTAAAAACACTTAAAGAGTCATGGGAGTATTTTCTTGCCACTGCAAACATACACTTCAAGACTATATTTGACAAACTGTAAAGTATGAACACCGTTGTATACAAATTTTATCATAGTTTTTGGCATTATCGTCAAAAAAGAGGGGGTATATAAGTAGATCAAAAGGGGAGCATGTAGCAGAAAGAGTATGTAGTCTATGGCAGATATTTAGGGGGAGTATGTAAGAAGACATGGAGTATAGGTTCTGAACTGTTGAAGTTTTGAAATTTTGACCAAGTTTTTATCAATAATGCCAAAGGGGGAGAATGATAATATTAGAATGATGAGAGATCACATTGATGATGATCCTTAAAGGTATGGTTGTCATTTCTGGAAAACTAGTACATAGGTAAGCATGTTTTGTGTAATTAAACAAAGTTATAACAACTGATATACAATATATCGAATCAGTAATGAGAATTCAAGTGAACAGGTGAATAGGTGAAGGAAAAATCTATTAAGGAAGAAAAGTTTCCTATTGGTACATTGGAAGGGAAAAAGACAACAGGTATACTATGTTTTGTGACTGCATTACTTAGGTCACACCAGTAAATGCATACATGAAGATACCACCAATCGATCAGTTTAGTAAACAGGTAAAACCAAAGGTTATTGAGCAATTTTCATCACTTCACTAAAGTGGTTATAAATGTGCACAATTCAATGAATCTTAACAAAATTAAAAAAACATAGCACACTGCTTAAAGATTTGAATAAGTCAATACTTAGGTAGATATGTGCATATATGATTATGAATTCAAAGCATATTCTAGCCAATACTATTAAAGGAATATCTTACATTGGAGATAACAACTTGAAGTTTGTTATGGATGACGCTGTAAAGATTTGATGTTTCAATGAGTTAGTTATGATTGATAAAGATATTTTGAAGGGAAACAAAAACCCTAATTAGATTTACAATTGAAGGTGAAAGGCTATAAGATGATAGTTGTTGACAGAGTTATGAAGTAGAAAAATGTAGTTGAAGAAAAGTTGAAGTGTTGGTTGTAAAGTAAGATCTTGGACAACGATTGCAGAGATAATTTTAGAGAAGTATTAGGATCAGGTTTAGAAAAAGAATAGAGAGTTAAAGGATCTGATTAGCATTCATGAGTGCATTTCACATGTCAATTTTATTTTTTTATTCCTAATAGTTTCAACAAGTTAAATCCCTTAATAGGGTAGTCTCTCACAAGACTTTATTGTAAATCCCTTAACAGGGTGAACACTATAATAGTGGGATTAAATCCTTTAACAAGGTAGTATCTAATATGACTTTAGATACTTCTAACAAGGTATTAGTCATTTCTAATAGGGTGAGTCATCTATAAACTGACATATTGTAATCTCTTAATAGAGAACTCTTTTCTATTGCAGTGAGAAGGTTGTGGGTGTCATCCCCACCGTGGTTTTTCCCTCTGACCTAGGGTTTCCACGATAAAATTTTAGTGTTATGTGTTTGGATATATTATCATTTTAGTCATTGCACATTTAATTTACAATTATTATTATATGCTTCATAGTTTGGAAGTTTCTTTTTCTACTGCTTAAGGGTATGTAAAAGTCTGAAAGTTTTATTAGTCCTTATTCACCCCCCCTCTTGGTACCTATTATTTCCAATAGATGTGGATGAATTTCAAGCCATGGTTGGAAAATTATCCTCACCCCACCACATTTCCTTCACTAAAAGAGATTGGCCTACATATAAACCATGTCACAATAATCCCCTCCATCTGGAAGTCTTTGTCTACCTTCATAAATTTAGAAGAGTATTGATAGATGGTGGAGATGGTCTAGACATTTGCACTTTAAAATTGATCCAAGCCTTAGGCTACTTTGATAGTTGTGTTGATGTCACCAATAAGATTATAATTAGAGAATATGATGATGAAGAATCTCCCTCCAAGGGTGTCATAGTATTTCCAATCAGAATAGGACTAACCATACAAGATACAAGTTTTCAACTATTAGATCTAGAACTTGGGTACAACATGCTCCTAGGGAGACCATGGATTCATACCATGCAGGTAGTGCCATAAATATACATGTTCCATCCTAAAAAGTAAGCACTTAACTTGTGTTCATTTTGGGACCATTTTAAGCCTACTTTAGTGTGTTTCTTATGGTAGGACCTCATAGTGCACTTAAATGCATATTTAATACACATATAGGTCCTCCTCCTTCTTTAAAATCAAGGTTGGATCTCTCTTCTATGCATGATTTCCCATTTTTCATACAATCACATAATTCATTTCTCACTTGGGACCTATATATTCATTTTCAAATTTCACAGTTTTCGTTAAGTACCTAGCAGACTGTGGCTTTTACCACCCCTTTTTGGCACACTCCCTTAAGTCCCAGGAAAAATTTGATTTTCCTTGACAAGGCCATCCAGGTTGGCCTTTTCTTGGACTAGGCCATCTCGGTTGGCCTTGTCCCGAACCAGGTCATCCAGGTCAACCTTGTCCCAGACCAGGTCATCTAGGTCAACCTTGTCCCATAGCTTGGTGCTTTGGTGGGCTTCGATCCTGATACGAGGGTTTTTCTCCTAGAACTTTAATTGAGGTCAGCTTGCGATATCTGAGCCCCTAAATGTGTATAAAAGGAGACATATTCCTATCATTTTTACATTTATAATCTACATGCATAATCCATCATACATGTGCAAGCTATCATACATTCATTGTGCATTCAAGAAATCCAAGTGCAATCAATTATCCATTATTGAAGGCATCCATTATCAAGAGTTTAAGCCCATCAAGCATTCAAATGCAAGGAAGCCATCAAGAGTCTCTAAGTATTCAATTTTTTTGGTATTATGTTGGTATATTGTTGGTTATTGAGGTGTAGTAATAAGGAATCTCTTATTTGGTTGTCTTTGATGGAAACTAAGTTTTTATAATTCAACTTAGTGAGTACTATCATGATATACTACAGGTGAAGTGAAGATACAATAGGTAAGAAGGTAATACTAAAATTGGCTAAGTCCATAAAATTGATAGACAATGAGAACATCACTTTGGTGGTAGTCATGGTTGAAGTGTAATTATGAGGAGTGGTCACAGATATAGCTTCCACCAGTTTATATTGTAGTTTGGTTTCAACAAAAACTCATGTGGATGAGTGGTGAAAGAACTTTTAGTTTCACAAACATCAAGATAGGTAGAACACTTATGTTCTTGAGTACTGGTCAGTAGATCACAGATCGGTGAATGGTAAAGTATGTGAAATCATTTTTATTGATATGATGATGTGGATTAAAGGTTATACATTCAATGTTTTGACATTTATGAGATCGATGCAAAAATTTAAGTTATATTTGAGGTGTTGCATTGGAGAAGTCAAAATGTGTTTGACTACTTTAGAGATATAACTTGTAGATCTTATCTTGACCTAACACAGTCATGATAAATCATTTTATTTATCAAGATTACCAATTGGACACATGGTTATTTTGAGGGAAAGTAATTTGGAGATCATTTTAATTATGTTGGTGAAATTTATTTAAATATAAGAACTCCTCATATAGAAAATTTGTTGATAAAAAATTTGTGAGAAGTTATTTTGGGTGATTAAGATTTTGTGATTTCATCTTGAGGTTGCGATCAGAAAGATGATAGACAGAGAGAAAAGATAAGTTATAGAATACAGAGAACTTATTGGATCTCACAATAAATCAGTGCTATATCTAGATCACTAATCTTTTTGTTCCCTAATAGTTACAACAAGCAAAATCCCTTAACCGGGTGAACTCTAACAAGTTCTTTTTGTAAATCCTTTAATTGGGTAATGTCTTTATTTAGGTTTGAAATCCTCTATCAAGGTAGATCATATCTCATCTAACTATACTCCTAATAGTGTACTAGTCACTCCTAACATGGTGAACCCTCAAATAGGGTATTTGTAGCTCCTAACAGGGCAAACTCATTTATTGTAGTATTGGGCTTGTGGGTGTCATCCCCACCATGGTTTTTTCCCTCTTACAGGGGTTTCCATGTGAAAATAATATTTTTCATGTGTGATGAATGTCTGGATGCTTGATATTACTTTCTTTTATGTATTTACATTAGTTATATGCTTTGTAGTAAGGAAAGTACTTCAGGAGTTATTTAGATAAGTGGTTGAGTTCATTTACTATCTGTTTGGATTGATTCACCCCCCCTCTCAGTGTCTATTATTTCCAACAATTGGTATCAAAGTGTAGGTCCTCTTGGTGATAAGCCTAAAAACTTAGGGAAAATATCCACTATCATGGAAGGTTATAGGTATGAGATGCAACTTGAGAATACAAACAAGATGATCATTGAGCTCTAGGAAAAGTTAAAGAAGTCACTTGCCAAAAGAAGAGAACTCACTAAGAAATTGAGTGAAAGCCAAGAATACATAGAACAATATTTGAAGGAAGTACATATGAATAATACAAGGAGAGAATTGTAGATCTGTTGATTAAGAACAAGGGTCTCAAAGAAAATGTGGCTAATCTTAAAAGAGATCTTGAAAGTCAGTCTATTAGGATGTGTCAAGTCCTTGAGGAAAAAGGAAAAGTTGTTGATGCAAAGAAGAGTGCAGAAGCTACCAATAAATCCGTTGATGATACCCTAAAGGAAAAAGATGAAGAGCTTGTTAAACTAAGACATGAATTTACTTTATATCATAGTCAAATGTAGGATACCGCTACAAATAATTTTCAAGTAATAGCTGAGAATGAAAGGCTTAGAGAGATGAATGAGTCATTGAAGAAAGAACTAAAAATTGAGAAAGAAGAAAATGAAAAGATGAAGAAATACAATGAAAGCTCACAAAATCTTGATGAGCAACTGAAGAGTCAAAGGAGACACAAAGATACAATTGGTCTAGGATATTCAGGAGAAGAAACATTTAAAATTAGAGAGTCCTCTAAATATGAACCTAAGGAGACACAAAAAGATCATAAGGAGGATCCAATCAAATCAGGTAATAAATCTAACAAACTTACTTTCTACAACTGGGGTAATCTTGGTCATACTGCAAATGTGTGTAGGAGAAAACTAGTGAACAAACCTCACTCTTTTAATGGCTATTTCTATAATTATCACAAGTATGGTGATACTGCATATGAGTGTAGAACTAGGTCTAACAGTAGATCCAGTGGTGGTAACTTTTATGGATATTGTTTTTCATGCAAAAAATATGGACACAGAGCTAAAGATTGTAGGTTAAAAGTATATGCACCTAGTTCACCTATCACATCGGTGAATACTGTTAGAAGGGAAAGATAATTCAAGAATACATGTTCTGTATGTGGTAACTATGGACATCTAGCAGTAAATTTCAGAATGATAACTTTGAGAGGTAATACTAGTCCTTAGAAGTCAAACGATATGGTAATTTTTGTATGTCATAAGATAGGTCATCTGGTTAGAGACTATCTATTTAGGAACCAATTTCCTAATCAGTCAGAAGATAGAAAAGGAAAGCAAATTGCTAATGTTGATGAAGTAAGAAGTGATATAAAGAAGACATGAGTAAAGAAAGGTGAAATGAATTCTTCTGATTTGACTGAGAACTCCACAAGTTTAGGAAGTGTGGAGGTTCCATCGATGAACTAAGAATATTATTTTCTTAGGGGGAGCACTTAAATAAAAATCCATTACTGGTCCCATTGATTCAAGAGAGGTTAAAGATCTATATGCACATTATGGTCTAAGTTTTTTATTATTCTATATTTGAGATTATGTGTAGACTGCACTAAGATCTCATGATTTATATATATTTGATAGTGGTTAACACTGTTGGTTGAGTACCAAATGGTGGATATGTGTTAACCAGTGATATGATATTGTATAGATCCAATCATGTGCACTCAATAACAAGGATTAGTAGCACCAATTTGCAATGGGGGAAATCAATCAAAACTACTAAGAATGAATCTATGGACAATAAAATAACAAGAAAGATAGAGGAAAATAAACGAATATAAACCACAATGATTTAAGCTTCTATTGCTTCTCTCTACTCCTTCTGAGATACTGCATGAATGGTGCTTAGTATTGGTATTGGAAGCATCTGTGACTTGGGAGTGTTGATAAAATGATATTGATATGATCACAAGAATGCTTGATGCTTTGTAAGAATCCTGCAGAGTAAGAGTGCACAAAGCTTGAAATCTTAGATCCTTCAAATGGTTGAGAAGGGTTAATTATATAGAATATAGAAATTATTTGGATGGATGAGATCGATCCCAGAAATTGGAGGATGAATGGTTGAGATCAAAAGGAACTAGAGAAGAAATCAGTAAACTACACCTCTTCAATAATTGATTTGTGAGTTACCTCTTAGAGCTGAAGAGCTGAATTAGATTTAACTCTTGGAACTGACGATTGATTTATTTGAATATTTAATTGATTTTTTGGAATTAAAATATTCAAACATTAGATAACTCAATTCCATTTTGATTTAAAATTGAATTTTTGAATGAAATTAAATTAATTTAATTAGACGAATAAATTAATAAGTTTAAATATTTGATTTTAAACTTTAGGAAATTGAATTTAATTAATTAGTAAAGATTAATTAATTAAGGTTAATTAATCAAATAAAATTAATTATTTAATTAAGTTTGGGGAAATGATTGAATGATTAGATGATTAATTAACAATTTAAAAACCCATTAATTAATAGAGGAAAATTAGTAATTTAATGTATGGTCGCAAGTGTGTCCATTTTAGGGTGTCTACATTTTCCCCTGTTTGATACATTGTGGCTCTTCACATTGTGTCAAAGAATCTTCTATTTTTATCCTTCCCCAGCTTGTCCCAACGATAGCAGGTGGATTTATGCTTGCTCAACAAATTTGAGTGAAAAGTCGTGATAGGAGCATCAATTTGTTGAAACTGCAAAATGATTGTCATGACATCCAATAGTTTGTGAAAGTAGTTCAAATTTCTTGAGATATTAACCATGAAAGATTCTAAGGCTCAAGATTATAAAATAGGACTCCTTGAGGAATTAGGGTTTATGGTGATCATTTATAAATATCTTGTGGGCCCTTTCATTTGTCACTTTTCAATTTGGAGCTCCTGATTCTCTGGTAAGATTTGGCTTCTTCTTTCCTTTTCTTTCTTGTTTATTTGAGTGATGGCGGGCCTTCCGGGAGTCCACCTATCTAACTGAGCTCATACCTTTGGTCCTCCAGAGGGCACAGGAGATGCGATGAGTTTTGTAACCCTTGTACATTAATTTCTTATCATTAATGGATTTTAATTCAATTTCATTTGTATAATTTTTTCCAAATGTGTTGGCTTTGGAGATCAAGTTGTGAGGCCCAGAGAGAGATTTAGTACTGGAGGTGGTACTATGAGGATGTTTTTCCTTTTGTCCACTTTGTTCCCAGTTTCAGTGCCTCTCAAAGATCCAGTAGAGCACAATGATTGTAGAGTAGTGGTGTGGCACCTCCTTTATAGCAGTGGAGGACAGGATCTGAGATGCCACCCCCTCGTCAACCTGGTGGTGAGGGTGGGGGTATAAGCTCTTGACTTTTGTAGCATTATATCACTATGTACCTTTTTGTACCATTTGGTATAGATTTTGTACTGATGTTGTACTAATTTTGTATCGATGATGTACTGATATTTATAGACATTGTGTTGATCACCTTTATGTCAGATTTGCGACTGTCCATTATACTCAGACATATGATATATGAGATACTTCTATCTATGTTATTTTATGACATGTTTCTATATGATATGCAGCTTATTTCTATATGTTTTGTACATGTTGATGCACTTTATGAGATTTTTTATGGTTATATGCATTCTATGTGGTTTAAAATATGCAGAATCTTGATGTATGATGTTTCTTTCCTATGATACTGACATATGTATGCATGATGGATCTTATTATGAATGCATATATATATGACCTATTTATGATGTATGCATGTGTTTTGTTTTGTTTTCTTATGCAATAATGAATGCAAACCTAAAATGTACCATGTGTCTGAGTAAATGCATGTGTTAGTTAGAAGAAAGTTAGTGAGAGATTATTGTGTAACTGAATGAAAGAATGAGTGATGAAAGCAAGTTGCTACCGTACTTTACAATTTATTCATCATTGCACCTTATTATGAAAATGAAGAGAGTCAAACACACCTAGATATTGACCATCTGGACACCGCTATGATCTCTGATAACCAAAAGTAGGTAACTAAAAAGAATGAGAACCAAATGCACCCAGATATTGACCATATGGATACCAATATGATCTTTGATAAAAAAAAGAACATAAATGAAAAGAAAGAGAACCAAACACACCCAAATATTGATCATATGGATATGGATATGATCTCTGATAACAAGAAGTAAATAAATGAAAATAAAGAGAACCAAATGCACACAGATATTGACCATCTGGATACCGCTACGATCTTTGATAACAACAAGAAGATAACAAATAAGGATTGTTTAATTATTTTCTAGGGGTTAGCTTAGAATGTAGAACTACATGGATGCCAGATGCATGACAACTCCTATCACATTTATCCTAAATCATCATTGCCCCATAATCAAATTGAAACACTCCAAAAATAGAAAACAAAGAAAACAAGATCATGACCCATCATAGCCACTCTCATCACTCAGTGGTATCCTTGAGTAGCGTAAGAACACATTCGTGAAAGATATATTGAAAACAAACTAACACGAATGACCTAGTCAATAGGTTACTATTCCTTGATTGGTTTGGTTTTGATGCTTGATTGTGTCTGGTTTCAGGAATGGATGGCTCATATAAGACTGATCTGTCTAGTTTTGAGTATATTTGTCACTGTCTAAGACAATTGATAGTTTGGTTGATGATTGATTGAATCATTCAATTGATGATAGATTGGATTGTTGAAAAACCTAATTCATACAAGTACATTGGTGTTTTACAAAGCTCATAGTTTTGGAATTTGATTGATTGTTTGATCGGCATTTGCTTGTTGATGACAGAGATGATTTATTACTGAGATTTTGTAATATTTGTTTTTTTTGATGATTTATTTCTTCAGGACAATTTGCTCTTTTTAGGATTTTTGATGACTTTTTAGATTTTATCTTTTTTCAGGACATTTTAGAATTTTTAGATTTTTTCAGGAATTTTTAGACTGCCCCCAGTCTAGCAAGGCAAGGAAATTATGGATTGATGGATGAACTAGTAGATGGATGAAGCTCAAAGTTCTCTTAGTATGTCTTGAAGCTGTTTGGAAGCCAAGGACTATCCACGAGATGGGATAACATGTTTCTTTGCAAGATAAGAGACTCGACATGACAAGATAAGATAAAGACATGGTGCATTGATTGACATGTCATTGAAAAGAGTGGATATGTCAAGAGGATGTTGAAAATAGTTTTTTCATTTTTATATCTATATTTTCTATCAAGACCAAGGGAGGGATTTGATAGGATAATGATAGGACATGGATAGGGAAAGAAAGATCAAGAATGGACTAGGCGAAGGGATATGGATTCAAGACTGTGATAAGATAGGAAATATGGACTAAAGGGATGCAAAAAACATGAAGCATATAGGAAATGTGATTCTTTTAGGGAGATCCCTAGCCTCTTCAAGATCAAAGTTGGGAAAAAGGAAATATGGATGCTGATAAGATAAGGGATATGAGGGACATAGGTTAATGGAGGAAATGAAAGGGATATGATATGATATGACAGGAAAATATGGATGGAATCTGCCCCGTGTGTAGAATTCAATAGGTTCATAGATTAAACATTATGCTTGTTTTCCAAGTTTTCATCATGGTACTTGCCCAATGCACCTGTTTGAGAGGTTTTCACTAGTGGACGAATATTTTTCTCTTTCTTTTTTTCTTTTCTTTTCTTTTTTGTTGACTTCTTTGGAAGATAATAGACTCATGATAGGAGATTGAGGATGGAATCAAGCATCTTGTTCTTCAGATTGTAACCTTGAAATATGTGTTACAATAGATCATGGCTATTGAAGGTATACTTAAAATATGTTGATAGGGTAATGGAAAAGGGGGATAAAATGGGTGAAGATGGAATAGAGTAATGGTTTATGCATAGTATTGGACTAGGGGAATGGAAGGATGAAAAATACATGGTGGATAATGGATGGGGTGTTGGAATATTTTTGTATGGGCAGCAGGAAATGTTGTCAAGATTAGCATTGGCACACACCTTGAGAGGTGGTGGACTAATGGAGGAAAGATAGATGTTGGAGGAAAAGTGAACTTTGGAGTTTGATACTTTGATGGAGAAGAGGATATGGATTTTGGAACATAAGGACCCAAGATGGATTTGGAAGTGGATGGTGAAATATGTTTGGATGGAGGGTTGAAGGAATCCTTTGGAAGCTTGAATGTCAACTTTGATTTTTCTTTAGTGTGCAAGTCTTGTATGAGAAACTTCGGAATCCATATATTCTTTGATTTTTCTTTTCCTTGTGATGATTTACAATGAATTTCTTCAATGAGGGATTTAGGAACCCACATTGTCTTTGATTTTTCATTTTGTTCGATGGGCCTTTGTGGCCTTTTGGATTCTTTTTTCTGTTGGATCATATTTTTCTTAGTTTTTACATGTCGATTAGATTAGACATGTTGATCCTTGATTTCATTTGGATTCTTGAACTTATGTTTTTTATGCTTGGCTTCCAAATTGCTTCCAAAGTTATTGGAGTTCATAGATGGATATGAATGATGTGGAGGGTTCATGCAGATATGTGGTGGAAACTTTTTCAAGGATGTGTTCCTTTGTTGATCTTGATTTAGGAAAGGATAAGTGGATTGTGAGCTAGTGGATGAAGGTATATATGGACCTAAGATGGATGGAAGGTTTGAATTATTTAATGTATGCTTTGGTTTAGAAGGACAAATGTAGGATCTATGAATGGTACCAACATCTTGAATGTGATCCTTGTAGCCTAGCCCATGATTTTTGGGGTTTTCTATTATATAAGGGGGTTCCAATATGCCTTTTTCTTGGATGCCCAACCATTTTCCTTGACAGTGCATGCTTTGGAAGACCTTCTTAGCAAAGGGATACTTGCTACTTTGATAGCAATATGCGAGTCCATTTTGAGGTGGAGGAGGTATGTAAGGCATGATAGGTTCATGAAGTATACTAGCCCAAATGAAATTGGATGAACAAGGTTTATATGTAGAGGGCTCATTATTAGATTTTTAAGGGGTTATGAGATATTTTGGAGGACAATTAGGATCATGGAGTGGACCATGCTAGATGGAAGTGGAGTGACCCATTTGGAATGTATGGAGTTCATGAACAAATTTCCCAAATGTGCTAGGATCATGAGGAGGTTTAGGAGGAATAATAGGATCCTTGGTGGAATAGGATCATTTGGTAGGATAGGATCTTGTGAAGAGCATGGAGGATTAGGACATGGAGATGAAGGAATGGTAGGATCATGATAAGGATGTGGGTGGATGATGGGATCTTGTGGTGGAGATGAAGGTGAAGGGATGATTTGATCTTGATTTGGAAGAGGACCATCAGACTCCATTTTAGGGGTGGTTTTCTATTGACTATGAATGGATTCATTCGAAATAGTGGGAAGGATGTCATGATCTTGCTTAAAAATAGGAAGTGGAAGGTCTATAAGACTTGGAAGGGGAAAATTTGACTCAATTTTAAGGGTGAATTTCTCATGAAATTGGATAGAATCATTTGGGAGAATGCGTAGGATGTCATGATCTTGCTTAGGCATAGGAAGTGGAAGGTCAATAAGACTTGGAATGAAACATTTTTCTTGGGATAAAAGGGGATCACCTTCGATAGGATGGACAAGGATATTGGAATATTCAAAAGTTTCTAGAAATATAAGATCTTGGTCAAAAACTACATAGGTTTCTTCATTCTTGGGATCTTGATCTTGATTTTATTTAGGAATTATTTCTTCATGCTTTGCATCATCCTCTTGACATAGGGTATCAATTAGAATATGTATGGTGGATTCTTGGAAGGATTAAATGTTTTTATATGAGGGAGAAGGAATTTGAATGGGACTCTCTAGAGTAGGTTTGTCTTGGAATCGATCATATGATGGCATTAAATATAGGATAGATGACTTGTAGAAGGGAATTTTATCTTGAAAGGGACTAACTTGGAAATAATTTGTGGATAGCCTTTGGGAGGTCTCATCAATATATATATCATTCAATGGAAATGAAAAATATTTCTCTTGTGACACTTCAAGAGATGAAGGAAAAGTGGTAAATATGGAGGCTTCTTGTGGGACAACTCCTTCATAGGAGATAGATGTGTCATCAATATTATTATTTTGGAATGGACCATTGCTAGACATGGGTAGATAATTTTTATCTTTCTTAACAATAGAATGATGTTTGTGAACCAATTTTTGAATTAAACTCTTGACAGTTTTAGATTGGTCTCCCAAGGATGACATATTTTCAATTGTGTTTATTTGGGAAATCCTCAGTGGTGGATTTGTGGAAATAAGAGGGTGTTCAATGACATGTGATGTGATCTAAGGCATATAGTCAATAGGGTAGGGATATAAGTCCTCTATAATGTAATACTTTGGTTGAATTTGACTTTGAAGATCGTCTAGCTGATTTTGTAGTTCTTGCACTTGTTGCATGAAGTTATTAGTTTTCCATTGTTCATGTGCCAACTAAAGGAAACTTTCTGAATAGACAAAAGGGTTGTTTTTATCATATTAGTTGGGTTCTTTTTGTTCTTCGTATGGGGGAAATGGGTTATCATATTGATATTTTTCCCATGGGGGAAATTAGTTAATGTAGGATTTATTGGGTTGGGTTCTATCCTTTGACCTACTATAAGGTCCTCCATAAGGTGTGAAATACATGGTGTTATCAAGTATTTAACTAAAATATGTGATATAAATAAAACAAAAGGGACAACCTCTCGAAGAGAGTTTTATCTTCTTACTTTGACAAGGGTAATTTTAAGAACAACTTAGACTTTTCTTGATCTCAAAGATTAGTGATGATAAGATATGATTTGACTCTTGCCTTAGATGAGATAAAGTCACTGATAAATATTGATGAAGCTAAGATAATGGGATCAAGATAGTCTAATCTGAACTTTTGAATTATCAATGGTAAACAATATCTAAACCAACAAAAAGGGATGATCCTAGATGTTTTGATATTCAAACTAATTCTTCATTATTTCCTTAGATGTGTACACTGACCTTTCACATGAAATAAGGAATCTTTTCCAAGGTTTAAAACTGATAAAATGCAGTGTTTTTGATAAATGAATCCCAGTTGTTCTAATAGAATAAATGCACAGGTCTATAGGTTGATTGTCACAATATTTTGGCGATTGTAGCAGAATGCAAGGTTGATTGTTGTAAACTTTTGTCAATTGCGGTAAACTTCTGTCAACTGTGGCAACATGCGATAGGATTGAAAAATGATTGCGGTTTGGAGATTTGTCTGATAAACTAAACTTTGGAACAGTGATTCTAGAATAGAATTTTGTTGACACCCTAGACATTCAACATGTTTTACTCATTTGACAGTGTAAGATGTTGGTTTTTCTTTGAAAAAATGATCACACAAGAAAGAACAATAGACATAATGTTTTGTAGATCCAAGAATAAAAATTGTATGTTCTATAAATTTTTCAAGTTGCAAGGTTTTCACAGATTCAAAATAGAGACAGTCAGATTAATCTATGGTCAATTGGCTTCAAGATGCAATATTATAGGCCCAATGCTTTTGATGTTCATTAGCTCACTTAACAATTGTCACGCTACTAGGACATGAAGATCCATGACATAGGTGCCCGTGTTTTTCCATGCTAATGAAGATCTCTTTCATCAACACAATATTCTAGAACACATTTATTGGGAATCTTGGGGGGGAATTCTACAACCCCTTGCATTATAATAAGACACTTTTTCAGAGGTGAAATGGGTAGGTCTCTAATTAACTGAGTTGTAGTAAGGTCTGAGGAGTCTATCCAATTGGTTTGTACATGTGTGACTCACTTAAGAGCCTAGTTGAAAATGTTGGCTACTTAGGGATACTTCACCCGATCTAGGCTATCATCAACACACCTCGCCTAAACTTGGCTAGATATAAGATAGAGCTTTGGCTCACGTCTTGTTTATATGCCAATTAGAGGGATTACTAGTTTAAGGTCATCCTCTCAGAAAGAAGCACTTTCCCCAGATAAGCCTCTCTAAAAAAGTGTAAAGGTTGTTATTCTAACAGATTGTGCAAGTGCACCAAAGACTCAAGACACAAGGTTAATCATTTAAGCACCAAAATATCAAGTGTGAACTAAGCTATCATCCATACATGCACGCGAGTTCAACTTTAAGCCCAAACCAAATAATTATTTCTTTATCAATTTTAGATGCACCAAATTCAAATATTTGTTGCCTTGTTCAATTTTTAACCACACATCAATTTTAAGCACCAAATCGAAAAAGTGAGATTGTGATGTTTTGCATACACTTTTCTTTTTAAGCACCAAAAAGACAAATGAGTTGATTTTAGGTTTCTTTGTTAAAAAATTTTCCACACCACAAGCTAAAAGTATGAGTTAGTACCAAAAACCTCATAGTAAAAACGTATGTAATTGAGAAATTCTTTCAAAATTCTTAATACTCACAGTAGCCCACTTTTCTCTGCCCTCGGTGTTTTGTTCAGTCCTGCACAAAAACTGAGAAAAAGTTAGGTTTTAGTAGAAAGTAGTGAACTGTAAGAAATTACAAAATGATCTTGTCGATTGTGAAATTATTTTGGCGATTGCGGTAAACTTTCCTCAATTGCAGCAAACTTTTGTCAATTGTGGCAAACTTTCGTCAATTACGACAAACTTTCATCAATTGCAGAAAATTATCATCAATTGCGGAAAACTTCCTTCAATTGTAGAAACCTCCATCAATTATGGAAAAATTTCATCAATTGTGGAAAACTTTTGTCAATTGCGAAAAACCTCCGTCAATTGCGGTAAACTTTTGTCAATTGCAAAAAACTTTCGTCAATTGTGAAATTACATAATTTATCAAAAAAAATTAAACTGCGATCGTACAGTCGAGGCTGGAAAATTATGTTTTTCATCTGCAAGCGATTATAGGGTTGTTCAATTCATGTCTTGTTCACCAAAATGTATAGATCCAATCCTGTGCACTTAATAATGAGGGTTAGTAGCACCGATCTGCAATGGGGGAAAGCAATCAAAATTACTAAGAATGAATCTATGGACAATAAACTAACAAGAAAGATAGAGGAAAACAAATAAATGCAAACCATAATGCTTGAAGCTTCTATTACTTCTCTCTACTCTTTCTGAGATGTTGCGTGAATGATTCTCAGTATTGGTACTAGCAGCGTTTGTGACTTGGGAGTGTTGAGAAAATGATATTGATATGATCACAAGAATGTTTGATGCTTCGTAAGAATCTTATAGAGTAAGAGTGTGCAAAGCTTGAAATCCTAGATCCTTTAAATGGTTGAGAAGGGTTGATTATATAGAATATGGAAAGGATTTAGACAGATGAGATCAATCCCATAAATTGGAGGATGAATGGTTGAGATAAAGAAGAACTGGAGAAGAAATCAGTAAACTCCACCTATTCAATAATTAATTTGTGAGTTACCTCTTAGAACTGAAGAGTTGAATTGGAGTTACCTCTTGGAACTAAAGATTGATGTCATTGAATATTTAATTGATTTTTTGGAATTAAAATATTCAAACATAAGATAATTCAATTCTATTTTGATTTAAAATTGCATTTTTGAATGAAATGAAATTAATTTAATTAGAAGAATAAATTATTAAGTTTAAATATTTTATTTTAAACTTTAGGAAATTGAATTTAATTAATTAATAAAGATTAATTAATTAAGGTTAATTAATTAATTAAGGTCAATTAATTAAATAAAATTAATTATTTAATTAATTTTGGGGAAATGATTGAATGATTAGATGATTGGATCTAGATGAAATAAGATGATTAATTAATGATTTAAAAAACCATTAATTAATAGAGAAAAATTAGTAATTTAATGTATGGTCGCAAGTCTATCCATTTTAGGGTGTCTACAGACACTATTCCTACCATTGAAGTATGCAACGTCTATTTATGTAACGATATATAGAGGGAAAGTAACTTCTTTTCACACTTTTAATTTCATTTGAGCATTCAAAAGCTATTTTGAGCTATTATCTGCATCGGTTACTTTAGTGATTTGTGATTTCAAGCTAAATTGATATCAATTTTTTGTGAACTCTAACAAGTGTATTGAAAGCTATCAGTTTAGTCTGTTGTTACATTTGTGTGCTATTGCAGTTAGTCTTAATGGAAAAGAATGTTGATACACTAGTTCTTGTGAACATCTCTAAGGAACCTAGACCCATATTCAAATTGCATTCAAGAAAAGTGGCCGATATTTATATGTTTGGTGCCCTATTCACCATTCCTCATGGTGTGATGATGATTGAAGATGTTCATTCTTATATCCATTATAGAATCAAAGAATTGGGAGCTGAAGCAATCAACAAAGAATACAAGGATATGTGCATCAATAGAGTGTTGAAAGGTGAGCACAAACATTTACATGAGAAGGGTTTAACTTTCACAGTAGACATTCTCACTGAATTCCATCCCGATTGTATTTTTTATGTGATAAGAAGAGTGCATGATCAATTCATATGGTTGGATAGGCCACACAAGATTTTAAAGAAAATGATTCATATGGTTACATGTTTTCGAGCACAAGGTTTGGAATGTACATTGAGAATGCTGGATACTCATTTGGTCACTGAACTAACCAAATCCAAGGAAGATGACAGAGTAATGAAAATTGATCATATTGCAAAAAAGGAGGTTCATTTTGCATCCATGGTAATAGGTTACAAAGTTTACTAGTCTAATCAAGTTAATAGTGTGTCTGGTGGTGCTATTCATACTGCCTATCAGATTGTGAAGGATGATTCAACATATGATCTATGTGAGATGATCATAAGCCAGTTCTTGACAAACATGGAAACAATAAAGAGAGATAAGAGACACTCATTCAAGTTCCCTATTGTTATGTATGTTTTTATATGTTCAAAATTTATTCCCTGCTAGAGGAAAAGTTACATGGTGAAAGGACAAATCGATAACTATACAAAAAGTGAATTCATAAAGGAATTAGGTAATAACTTCAATAATGTCACGTGGGGTTATTTCAAATATTTCCAGTTTAGAATGCATAAACAAGAAATGATTCCAGTTAGCATAATAGAGAAGCACTTGAATGATATCTATTTTCTAGTTGACACCGATTCATGTATTGTTAAAGTTGTGGAACCTAGGACATATTAGATTCCTCCTACGGGTTATAAATTTGAGGATGATTTAGTAACTTTTCATGTTGATGAGTTATTGTCAAAACCATTAGATAAACACACACATAGATTTGGAACTCATGATGAAGCAATTTCCAAGATTCAAAAGAAATTGAAGAAACTGGTCATTGAAAGGAAAATAAGGAGAATGGTATCTAACTGAGAGCAGAAGTTTGGAAGTAGTGATGCAGGAACATATCACATTGCTACAATGAAAACTAAAGCTAAGAGAAAATAGATAAAACTAACCACTAGTGAAGTTAATTCTCAAGGGGAATCATCAAGGAAGAAAATTCAAAACATTTCTACTCCAAAGAAAACTTATAAGAGGAAGAGAAAATGCACATAGGTAAAGGATGATTAGAAGGAAACTGATGAAGATAGGACAAAATCAA
Source organism: Thuja plicata (assembly GCA_018584345.1). Taxonomy (NCBI): domain Eukaryota; kingdom Viridiplantae; phylum Streptophyta; class Pinopsida; order Cupressales; family Cupressaceae; genus Thuja; species Thuja plicata. Next base: position 2,687,622 of record MU225952.1, on the reverse strand, counting down.
ACAAGGATGCCTCTGAATTAAAGAAGAGTGGTGAAACTAAGAAGGCCCCTTCGATTACTGATATTGAAAAAGGTATTGAGGAAAATGGTAGACTTGCTACCGTTGGTAGAAGATACACTTTGGGGAGTAATAAAGACAAGAAAATGATAGAAGATGGAATTTTGTTTTATTTTCACAAATTTTGTAGAACACCTTTAGAGATCCATTCTTGCATCCCTAATGATTTATATCAGTTGATTGATGCTAGATGGAGCATTGCATTACAATTGGATAAAGAGATTATGGAGAGAGCACTAATTCAAGTGCAACCTAAGTTGTATGTTGAAGATGCTAAGATAATGATTACTGCTCATAAGCATAAATTCAAAATTAAGAGCAGAACGACTGGAATTTTAAGTAATGACACACAAGGTTTACATGATGAAATTGTTGAGACATGGAAAGACATACTATATAAAAAGGAGGTAGCAGCCCAAGAAGAACAAGTTCAAGAAGAATTAAATGACCCAATGAAGGGAGATGGTACATTTTAAATAGATCATTTATTTGGAAATATTGTTCTTGATGTTCCTAACTAGGTGAAGAACATTGGAACACAAAATATCAATCTATCACAAACAGATGGTGATGATATTGAAATTGTTGACATAACAGGCAAAGAGGATTCATCCTCACCTTTGCCTATGGAACATATATAGGAAATGATTTCTGAGAAGGAAGAGGAGAAATCTATAGAAAGTAAATAGGATGATACCCAGAAAAAGATTGAGGAAGAACCTAAGACCAAAAGGAAATTAAGTCCTAGAGAAACAAGTGCAAGGAAAAGACATAAATCGATGACTGATGCAGAAGAGGAATTTTATGAAGAATAATTACTGACCAGGTCGGTCGATATATCAAAACTAAAATCTAAGGAATTAATTAAATTTTTAGAACAATTGATGACAAAGGCTATCATAGAAAAGGTAAGATCAAAGAAGAAGAACAAGAAGACAAGACTATTGAGGAAAGATAGAGAAATTATAGCTAAGTTAGTACCTGAGGTTGAATATGATGAAGTTGATACTCCTATTGATCATATGGACACTCTTGTAAAGGTAATTCTTGATCAAGGTCTAGATTTGCAGTCATCTACAGTGAAGCTTGCAAAGGAGAACTTAGATAAAAATTTGATAGGTAAGATAATGGATAAGATCACCACAGATAGGATCAAATTGTCAGAGTTGATAAAGGAAGTCAAGACTATATTGACTAAGGTAGGTCAATTATTTTCTAAAGTATCAAGGTATCCTAATTTTGTTAAATATTTGGAACAAACAAGAGATGAAGCAGAGAGGGAGTTGGAGAGCTTAAGCAGTCGGCTTGATCAACTATCAATTTTAATCACTACTTACAGTAGTCAGGTCAAGAAAATTTGACACAAGTTTAATCATATTCAGAGTGAACAAGAGAAGAGGATGATCACTCTACTATAACTTCAAACAACCTTATCCCCTATAGTGGAGGTGATGCAAATGAATGTGAAAAAGGAAAAATACATACTTGCCATACCTGACATGAGCACTTTAGATAACATGGAAGAGCTCGCTACTAGTTTGATTGAGAAAATAATTTCTATGGGTTAGTTTCAGAAGGTATGGGAAGCATCCTTGAATTTAGAAAAGATTAACTTCAAGGTGATCTTTGACATGATGTAAGTAAGATTTTGTGTACATATATTTTATTTTTTGTACCGTTGTCATTGTTATCAAAGGGGAGTATATGTATGTTGAGATTATGCATGTATGGAGAGTATGTGTATAGGGATTCATAAGTTGATATTATGATTGCATGATTGTAAGTAGTTAGAAGATGTTTTCCATCAATTCCAAAGGGGGATATTATTGGTATTATGTTGGGAGATCGCTGGTTTTTGAGGTGCAGTCATAAGGAGTCACTTATTTGGTTTTCATTGATGGAAACTAAGTTTTTACAGTGCAAATAAGTGAGTACTATCATGATATAGTACTGGTGGAGTGAATATACAATGGTAAGAAGGTAATACTAAAAATTAGCTAAGTTCAGAAGATCGGTAAATAGTGAGAACATCACTTTGATGGAAATCATGGTAGAAGTGGAATTATGAGGAGTGGTCATAGACACATATTCCACTATTTTATATTACAATTTGGTTTCAACCACAACTCATGTGGATGAGTGGTGAAAGAATTTTTAGGGTCACAAACATCAAGATAGGTAGAACACTTATGTTCTTGAGTACTCGTCAGTAGATCATAGATCGGTGAATGGTAAAGTATGTGTGATCATTTATAATGATATGATGATGTGGATTAAAGGTTATACATTCAATGTTTTGATATTTTTGAGATCGATGCAAACATTTAAGTCAGATTTGAGATGTTGCATTAGAGAAGTCAAAACATGCTTGACTACTTTGGAGATATAAATTGCAGATCTTATCTTGACCTAACATGGTCATGATAAATCATTTTATTCATCAAGATTATCAATTGGACACACGGTGCTTTCACGATAAAGTAATTTGGAGATCATTTTTTATGTTGGTGAAAGTTGTTTATATATAGGAACTACTCATATAGAAGAGTTGTTGATAAAAAGTAGTAAAATATTATTTTGGGTGATTAGGGTTTTGTGATTTCATCTTGAGGTTGTGATTAGAAAGATGATAGATAGATAGGATAGAGAAGCTACAAAATATAGAGAAATTATTGGATTTGGAAAGAAATCAGTTCTATATCCAGATCATTAATCTTGTTGTTCCCTAATAGTTGCAGCAAGAAAAATCCCTTAACCAAGTGAACTCTAACAAGTTCTTTTTGTAAATCCTTTAATAAGGAAAATTATTTATTGAGGTTTGAAGTCCTCTAGCAAGGTAGATCATATATGATCTAATTTTACTCCTAACAGTGTACTAGTCACTCCTAACAGGGTGAACCCTTAGAAAGGGTATTTGTAGCTCCTAACATGGAAAACTCATTTACTGCAATATAAGGCTTGTGGGTGTCATCCTCACTATGGTTTTTTCCCTCTTACAAGGGTTTCCACATGAAAAAAATATTTTCATTTATGATGAATGTGTGGATGCTTGATATTACTTTATTTTATTTATTTACATCAGTTATATGGTTTATAGTTTGGAAAGTACTTCAATAGTTATTTAGATCAGTGGTTGAGTTAGTTTACTATTTATTTGGATTGATTCACCCCCTGCCTCTTAGTGCCTATTATTTCCAAAAAAATCCTCATTTCCATCATGCATTCAAGGCATTTCCTTCTATAGATCTAGCTTCTTTCCCTATTGGAGGCTAAGCAAAGGAGTTTGACATCAAGGAAGGAGATCTACATTCATCCATCAAGTCTTCTTCTTCTTTTTTAATCCAACATTGTGTAGATTTACAACATCTATTGCATCAGGTTTTGTCTTACATGATTTTATTTTGGTTTTTATGTTGAGTCAAAGCTATTACATCAACATTATTTATTACCTACTTCAAGACAATTGCATCTACATGGTATGATGTATTTCATTGTTTAGATCTAATATCTGCTACATGAAAAGATTTCTTCAATTGTATTTATTTCATTTCAAGGTTGATTCCTAAATAGGGTTTGACTGAGGAAAAATCCTCCCTTCAACCTTATTCCCCTTATTTTCTATGTGCAAGAGAAGGTAATGGAATTTTGGATATGGATTCAGGAATATCAGTCATAGTTACAGAACCCCTAAAACTTTCATCAGATTTGGAGTTGAAAGGGATAGGTCAAAATTATGGAACATCATCTGAGACTAGGTCATCTAGGTTGACCTCGTCCTTTGGGTCTTAAATTTTCAAAAAAATCAGTTACAGACATCAGAAGCCCATATTAGAGTTTTACCTAATTCTGACACCTCTACAATAGTCAAAATCATATTTGAAGGTCCATTTGCCCCTTATCTCTCCAATGTTAGTCCATTCTTACTATTTCTTCCCTAGTACATACTTTAATAGATCATATTTATATATCATATGAGATTTATAGTTCTTTATCATTCCTCATAAGGAATCCAAAACCCTACATTGTATAGGTCTTGCATTAGCACCCTTACTCTCTTGGTTGTGCTAATAAGATTCACCTTGTTAGAGGTTTTTTATTCCAATATATTTTATAATTTGGTGAGTGATCTTTATCCCAACATTGCTTACCATTTTATATTATACATTTTGGTGAACCCGATGTGAAATATTTTCATTCTGGTTTTTGTGTTAGACTTCATTTCTCTTTTAATATCTAGTTGTATAACATGGAACTCTCTAACTTGGATTGGTGTGAAATTACTTACATCATTATATTCCTTCTTACCTCTCTTTATCAAACACACAGAGTGAACCATAGATTATTGCATTTCATTATGTTTGTATTCTTTCATGGTATTCTTTCATATGACATAATGAGGTTAACTAATATATCTCTTCCTTATCAATTATATTTGAAGACCATTATCAATGTTTCATGCATGTTTCTTCTTCAAATTTTAACAAAATGCATGACATATATAGATAACATAAGGGTATTCTTTAATGAGCCCAATGCTAATCATATTATTCATAATCCTATTCCCCAAAATCAAGCTCCTAATGATCATGTCATCAATACTTCTTGTGATCCCTATCAAAACCGTCAAAACATTATCCATGTGTAGACACCTAAAAATGACCTATTTCTCTAATGCACTGACATTACTATTATTACTCTTTAATTTATTTAATAATCTTTATTATTTAATAAATTGTGTCTTTCTACCATATTCTTGTTGATGACAATTATTCAATTGTGTATTTTCATTGATGTTTACACAAGTATAGTGATGTTTACACAAATGTCTAATCTAAGCACAATCAGTGTCTTCTAAGCTCTCTTGGGCATTTAAAATGACCAAAGTGTTTTTCAGTTCTAACCAAGTTCACTCAGGCATTGCAGACTTGACAATGCTTAACATATATATGTAAGGTCAAGTTAGATTGAGTTGTGTGAGATAATAGTAGTGATGTGGAAATTGCATGTGAAGACTAATATGAAGAGTGAAGGTGAAATCAGATATGATTTTGATTGAAGAAAAAATAAAGAGGACTACAATAGAATATACGATCAGTGAGGATCAAGTACTTAATCTAGAACAGATATCTAAATCAGCAAGGATAATTTCTTATCAAAACAGATCAATTCATTGCTACTCTCTAACAATTGTAGCAGTGATAAAATCTCTTAACAGAGTAGACTAACAGTATTTTGTAAATCCTTTAACAAGGTGACATTTCTACATTGAAGTGTTTAAATACCTTTCACAAGGCCACTCCTTACAAGGTGATTAAATCCTCTAACTAGGTCACACCTAACAATGTGTTATTATAACCTTTAACAAGGTTGTCTCCTAACAGGGCTCACTTCAAAAGAGTGAAAAATAGTGACTAGTTGCTATTGGTGGTTTTTCACATATTGGGTTTCTATGTTAAATCTTGGTGTTATCTGTGTACATTTCATTTTCTTTATGGTTTATGTTTCTGTAATTAAGTACTAAAGATAATCACAGTTAATAACTTAAGATTTTCCATGTTAACCGAGTGACAGTGAAACATCTATGTTAACCTAGCAACAGTGATAGATTTGTTTAAGACATCTAAGGGACTTGGATTTTTTTGTGGTAACTGATTCACCCCTCCCCTCTCATTTAATCAACTCATTTCCAATAATTGGCATCAGAGCTGCAAGTGCTTATAGGGAAGGTTTAAAGGCCTATGCTAAAGATTAGAGACGTCTTACAGAAGGGAGATCCCTAAGCTCAACAAGGACAAATTCGATGCATGGAAAGATTTGATGAGGCTACATCTATCTACTATTGGAGATACTAGTTTTCATTTCATAGATCAAAATTATGTGGAACCACTGAGACCTACATCTATGGATCAAATGGTAGAAATGAAGTATCATAACATAATGGTGATTGATATAGCCTCTGCACTCATCTATCCCAAATTTGATGAAGTCAAGGACTTCCCTATTGCCTTTGATATGTGGAACAGGCTACATGATATCTATGGAGGAGATGAAAATGTAAAGAGAGCCAAAGTAGAAATTCTCAGAGGTCAATTTGATATGATGAAAATGAAAGAAGGAGAGGACATTAAAAAATGCAGTGAAAGAATCAAGAAAAGTGTCAGTGCCATCAGAGCTCTCAGTGGAGTGATTGAAGATACAACAGTGGTTAGAAAGGTATTAAGAACTTTACTTCCTATCTATGCAATTAGAGTTTTAGCTATTCAAGAGATGACATGTAGTAATGGTATAAATCTAGATGGATTGATTGGAAGATTATCAGCTTTTGAGTTGGATAGCTTTGACAATTATTCTCCCAATCCTAGCAATCTTGAGTTAGCATTCAAAGCTAAATTAAACCTTGGAAAGATGAAAGGAAAATAGATTGATAGTGATAGTGATGATGATTCTAATGATGAGGATCTAGAAATCATTGAATCATTACTTGCAAGGAGAGTTGCAAAAGGAAAAGGACAATACAAAGGAAGAATACCATTGATTTTCTTTGCATGTGATGAGGTCAGTCACATTGTTGCTAAATGTCTGAAAAAGGAAGAAAAAGGTGTGAAAAAGTTCAACAAGTATAAAGAGAAGAAAGACTACAAAATCTACAAGGACAAAGGTAAGAAATCTTGTTATATTGCTAAAGATTTTGATAGTGATTAAGATGAAGATGAAATGGTTTACATTGCTATTAAGGATGAGTCAGATAGTGAATACAATGAAAAGACAACACTATATTCTCATATTAGCAAGAATGACACCTGGATAATTGATAGTGGTTGTTCTCACCACATGATTGGTGATAAAACCAAATTTGAACATCTTGAACACTATGATGGCGGGAGTGTTAGTTTTGGGAATGATGAACCCTGCTATGTAAAAGGTAAAGTTTGTATTTCTCTTACAGAAGGAATCAAATGTGATAATGCTTATTGGGTTGAAGGACTAAGGTGTAATCTGTTAAGTGTGGCACAACTGAATAATATTGGTTTCAAGGTAGAATTCATGAATGGTAAGGCCAAGCTCCTGGATGGTATAGGAAACCTAGTTGGAATTCATAGGAAAACAAAAGGTAATCTATTTTATCTTGATCTTAATGAAAGTTCATGTTTTATTTCACAAGTAGAAGAAAGATGGTTATGGCATAAAAGGTTGTATCATGTGAACTTTGACAACCTGATCAACATAAGTAAGAACAAAAGAGTAAGAGGTATTCATGTTCTAAAGAAACCTGAACTAGCAATATGCAAACAATGTCAAATTGGGAAGATGGGAAAAATAAGCTTCAAGAACAAGAACTAAAATACAGAAAAAGTCTCGGAATAGGTGTATACTAACTTATGTGGACCAATTGGAACAACAAGTTACACATATGAGAAATAATTCATTCTATTTGTTGATGATCATTCTAGAATTATGACTATTATGTTTCTCAAAGACAAATCAGAAGCCTTTTAGAAGTTCAAATGGTACCTAGCCAGAGTTGAAAAAGAAATAGGAAAGAAACTTAAATTCTTAAGATCTGACAGAGGAGGAGAGTTCATTTCTAATGAATTCAATGAGTTTTTCAATGAAAGGGGAATCAAAAGACATGTATCTACTCCAGGTACACCATAGAAAAATGGTATAGCATAAAGAAGGAATAGATCCATTATGGATTGTGCAAGAAGCTTGATGATTGAGAAGGATGTTTCTACCAAATACTGGAAGGAATCCATTAGCACTGCAATTCACACCTTGAATTGAGTTCAACTGAAGAAAGGTACTAAGAAGAAACCTTTTGAATTATGGTATGTCTATAAACCTAATGTTTGTTATTTCAAAGTATTTGGAAGTAGATGCTACATCTTGAAGGAATCAAGAAATGGAAAATTTGATGTAAAAAGTGATGAAGGTATATTCCTAGGCTACTCCAGCAAAAGAAAAGCATATAAATGTTTAAATCTTAATACTCATAAAGTCACAAAAAGTGTGCATGTAAAGGTTGATGAGTTTGCAGAGAAAATGAAGAACATAGCAGTAAAGAGCCTGAAGACTATATAAAATTTTTGTATTATGAACTTGATACTATACCTAAGACACAGGAAATGGTGCTTGGAAAACAAGCATGTCAACCATTGAATTCATTTGCACAGAACTTGTTGCAACCTGTGCAACCAGTGATGCTAACTAAAGAAAATGAGTCACAAATAGAGGGAACCGAGTCTTAAACTAAAGAAACTGAGTCACAGACAGAGGCACCCAAGTCACAGACAGATACACTTGAGTCTTAGACAGTGGAACCTGAGTGTTAGACAAAAGAGCGGGATAGAATATTTGAGCATGGTGAACATAGTGGAGCAAGCCCAGAATCAAGGAGGAAGGATCTTGTACTTTATAAATATGTTAGAAGGCATCATGCACTTGAACAAATAATTGGAGATAAGAAAGAAGGTGTAATGACAAGGAACAAGATAAAAGGTACATGTTTACTTAGTGAAATTGAACCTAGAAATGTTAAAGATGCATTGAATGATGGGAACTAGATTGAAGCAATGAATGAAGAAATTGATTAGATAGAAAAGAAAAAAAACCTAGACTCTTGTACCTAGACCAAAAGGCAAGAATGTAATTAGTACTAAGTGGGTTTTCAGAAACAAGATGAATGAGAAAGGTGAAGCTTCCAGAAACAAAGCCAGACTAGTATGTAAAGGATATGCTTAAGAAGAGGGTATTGACTATGGAGAAACCTTTTCTCCTATTACAAGACTTGAAGGAGTCAGAACTCTTCTAGCATATTATTGCACATAAAGGATTCAAAGTATATCAAATGGATGTAAAATCTGCATTCTTGAATGGAATTCTTGAAGAGGAAGTCTACATTGAGCAACCTGAAGGTTTTGTAGAGCCTAACAAAAGGAATATGGTTTAAAAATTGCACAAAGCATTGTATGGACTGGAACAAGCTCTGAGAGCCTAGTATGAAAGACTGCATGGTTAATTGATAAGTATTGGATTTCAGAGAACTAATTTTAATAGTAACTTGTACATCAAAGAAGGACCTCAGAATAAGATACTATTAGCAGAAATATTTGTTGATGACATATTGTTCACTGGATATGATGAATTATGTAGAGCCTTCTCAAAAGCTACAAGTAAGGAATTTGAGATGTCTATGTTTGGTGAAATCAAATTTTTTGTTGGCTTACAAGTTTATCAGATGAATGATGGTATCTAAATTACGTAGTCTAAGTACATAAAAGAAATAATGAAGAAATTTGGGATGGAAGACTCTAGACCAGTTGGAACATCTATGCCTACTAGACATAAGCTATCTAAGGATGATGATTCAAAGGAGGTAAATCAAACTACATATAGATCCATAATTGGAAAAATTCAATATGTTGTTCACACTATACCTGATATTGCATTAGCATTCGGTATTGTTGCAAGGTTTTCAAATAATCCTAGAGAGAATCATTTGATGGCTATCAAAAGGATTCTGAGATATCTTAAGGGTACTGAAGATTATGGATTATGGTATAAGAAAGGAGGAAACTTTGATTTGAAGACCTTTATTGATGCTGATTAGGCAGGAAGTGTTGATGACAGAAAGAGCACAAGTGGTAGAGGATTATTTCTTGGAAAGAGGTTAGTCTCCTGGACAAGCAAGAAACAAAACTGCATTTCTCAATCTACAATAGAAGCAAAATATGTTTCTACAGCAGTGAATTGTTTAAACATCATATGGTTCAAACCATTTTTGTCAGGTATGAAGGTGGAAATTATAGAACCTATCATTATCTACTATGACAATACCAGTGCTATTAACATTTAAATGAACCCTATGATGCATACCAAGACTAAACATATTTCAATAAAATATCATTTCTTGAGGAAATTGGTAAAGAAAAAAGAAGTAAGATTGGAATATGTGAATACCAAAGAAAAAATTGCAGACATATTCACAAAACCGCTACCTAAGGATGCATTTTTGTATCTTAGAGGAAAGCTAGGGGTAATTCCCCTAACTGAGGCTCACTAAAACACAGTTTAGTGATGCATCAATCGAGCTACAGAACAAACTTAACATGTTGATGCAGATATTTAGAGCTTATTGCATATGAATTAGTATAGATAGGTACATTACAATTTCATTGGATACATCAATTGGTGTCTTTGGCATTGGTTGTCAAAGAGGGAGAGAGTACTATATGTCATAATAACCCATGATGGAGGGAGAGATTACTACATGATTAGTGAAAGAGGGAGAGATTATTGATAGAGAGATTCATGACAGAGGGAGAACTTTATCAGAGATAGAGATTAATGTAAGAGGGAGAAATCTATATTTTAGTGTTTAAGGGAGTTTTGGATGAGAATCAGAATGAAGATAAAGACATTAATAAAATTGGATGAGAATCAGAATGAAGCTAAGGACATTAACAATATTTCATTCTTATGTCTGTTGCTCTATAATTCTATGTTTTATGACATGTTGTGTTGTCATCAATGCCAAAGAGGGAGATTATTAATGAAAATTATTCAATTGTGTATTGTCATTGATGTTTACACAAGTATAGTGATGTTTACACACATGTCTAATCCTATCTGAGCACAGCCAGTATCTTCTGAGATATCTCAGGCATTGAAGATGACCAAAGTGTTTTTTAGTTCTAACCGAGTTCATGCGGGCATTGCAATGTTGGTTAGGCATTGAAGGATTTTAGTATTGATCAAGAAAATTGTTAGTGTTAGCCGACTAAAAATGGATTATATTTTGTGGATAATTAGTTATATGCAGCCGAAAAACATGAGTTTTATTATTTATTTGGAAGGATATCAAGGCTGACTTGACAAGGCTTAACATATATATGTGAGGTCAAGTTTGGATTGAATTGTGTGAGATAATAGTAGTGATGTGGAAATTGCATGTGAAGTGTGATATGAAGAGTGAAGGCAAAATCAGATGTGATTCTAATTGAAGATAGAATATAGAGGACTGCAATAGAATATCTGATTAGTGAGGATCAAGTACTTAATCTAGAATAGAGATCTAAATCAGCAAGGACAGTTGCTTATCAAAATAGGTCAATTCATTGTTACTCTCTAACAATTGTAGCAGTGATAAATCTCTTGACAGAGTAGACTTAACAATCTTTTGTAAATCCTTTAACAAAGTGACATTTCTACATTGAAGTGTTTAAAGACCTTTCACAAGGCCACTCCTTACAGGGTGATTAAATCCTCTAACCAGGTCACACCTAACAGTATGTTATTGTAACCTTTAACAAGGTTGGCTCCTAACATGGCTCACTTCAGAAGAGTGAAAAATAGTGGCTAGTTGTTATTGGTGGTTTTTCCCATATTGGGTTTCCACGTTAAATCTTGGTGTTATCTGTGTACATTTCATTTTCTTTATGGTTTATGTTTCTGCAATTAATTACTAAAGATAATCACAGTTAATAACTTAAGATTTTCTATGTTAACTAAGTGATAGTGAAACATCTATGTTAACTGAGCAACATTGACAGATTTTTTTAAGACATCTAAGGGATTTGGATTTGTTTTTGTGGTAGTTGATTCACCCCTCCCCTCTCAGTTACTCAACTCATTTCCAACAATTCTAAGATCAAAATCATCATTTCCATTTAATATCATAATTAAGTAGTTTTAATTAATTACTTTGATTATTCAATGTCCAATCAATATTTCATCACCTATTCATCTACAAAATAATTAAACATTATGTAATTACTCCCCGTCTCCTTATAATTAATTCAATAATCAAATTTAATTAATGTTCCCCTTCACTAATTATTACATTTATGTAGTAATTAAATCAAATTCTATCTCATGATTAAATAAATGATTTTTATTTAATTAAACTAATTATCCCTTTCTTATGATTAAATAAATTATATTTATTTAATTAAACTAATTATCCCCCTCTTATGATTAAATAAATTATATTTATTTAATTAAACTAATTATCCCCCTCTTATGATTAAATAAATTATATTTAATTATTAAAACTTATAATTCCCCTCTCATGATTAAATAAATTATATTTATTTATTTAAACTAATAATTCCTCTCTCATGATTAAATAAATTATATTTATTTCATTAAACTAATAATTCCTCTCATAAATAAAAAAATAAGTAATTATTTATTTACAAAATATCTCCACATGTGCAAACAAATAATTTATTATTTATTTAAATCATAATTATCCTCCTAAATTTCTAACTCATGCTCACTTTGAGTTAGCTTCTCAATCACAATTCCTTCCTCCACAATTCTCTCTCCTAACTATTCAATCCACATTATTAATTCCTCCCCTAGCAATCAGTTAAGTCTCCAATCAATTTAGTCTTCTAATGCATGCAATTAGTTAACTCATCCATACCATTTGTTAACTCACCAGTCTATCAAGTCATCTCTCTAATATATGTGTTGACAGGTCAATCAATTCCTTAATCATGGCAGTCAAGCAGAGTTGAACTCCTACTCACTTTGAGCTCAACTCCTCAATCACAGTCAATCAACCCTTCAATCATTAAATCTTGGTTGGAATCCTGAAAATCTTATAAATAGAGAGCCAAACCTTTGGTTTTGGTAACCACAATTTCTTTGAATTCCTATTGGCATACAATCGAGCACTCGTTTCTGAAAGGCCACATTGCATAAAGAAGGAGAACACTAAGAAATGATTTTATGGTTTGCACATTCATGTTCTTAGAATAATTTCATATTATTAATCATTTATTCTTTCTATTCATCTTGCTTTATTTCTTGATATTGGGAATACTAATTGCTTTAACAATCTCTTTGTGGTTGAGATTTCACTGTTATTGCAGGATTCTATTATCCTTGATTACAAATGGTGAACCCGCGCGTGAAATTTGGTCATATCTTTCAAACCGCTTGAAATTTTTTTATAAAATTTTTTTATGCAAGTTTACAATGATCTAAGGAGGTCATAATAAAAATATCAGATTTTACTGAGTTTTTTAATTTTTTTATGATATTTCATAAAAAATAATTTCTAGGCACAAATCAGAGTTTCATTTTGAAAAAAATAAATTTTTAGAAAGGTCTTGAAATTCTACAGGGGGTTTATTCTCTGTGATTTTAATTTTTATGAAAAATATTTACAAAAAAATAGATCTTTTAAAATTGGTTTGTTATGATAAAATGAGTCCCTAGGGCACAAATTAAGAAATTATGACTTTAAAAAAAAATTAATGTGTTTTTTGACATAAAAAAGCTACGATTTAAATTTAAGATTTTTTTCTGATTTTGTTTCAATTTTTTATAAGTTTTCATAAAAAAAATTTCTGGACACAAATCAACATTTCTTTTCAAAAAAGTTGCATTTTTGGAAAGGTCTTAAAATTCTATAGGGGGTTTATTCTCTATTATTTTAATATCTTTGAGAAATATTTTTAAAAAAAAAGGAAAAATCTTTTAAAAGTTTTCTTTTTGTGTGTAGGTGCAGGTGATAATCGTTTAATCAAAAAACATTGTTTCAAAACTAAAAATGAAATTTGCTTCTCTTTTGTCTAAAATATCATTCTCTATTGTAAAAGGATACATTTTCATTGTTGAAAATATGCACTTGATGTAATGAAAAAATATAGTGGGCCACCAAAGCACAAAAAAGTTAAAATTCAGAAGCTCATTGAGCAACGAAAAAGAGAGCGAGAGATTAAAAATAACAAAGAACATGCGTGCAGATTAAGAATTGAGGCACTTGAGGCAGAGATCGGTTACAAAGGTCTTATAAACACATATTTGGACAAGGTAAGAGAATTTTTTGAGAATTTCAATTGTCATTATATCAATACTAGCATGCTTGTGGATTATGAGATCTAAATTGCTAGGATTTTTTGGTACTAAAAATTTCTCAATAGCTTGTGGCATGGAAGCAGCTTAAATTTTTCTAAATCTAAAATTAATTCATTTATCTTTGGTGCTTAAAAAGAAAAGTGTATGCTCAAACATCTCAATCTCATCTTTCAAATTTGTGCATAAAATTGACATGTGGTTAACAATTGAACAAGGCAATGAAATTTTAAAACTGGTTCACTTAAAAATGAACAAGAAAATATCATTTGGTTTGGACTTAAAATTGAACTCGCATGTTTGTATAGATGGTATCTTAGTTCACATTTGATCTTCAGTGCTTAGTATGATTAACCATTTTTTTTGATCCTTTGGTGCGCTTGTACAACCTATTAGAATAAAAACCTTTTTAATTTTTCTAGAGAGGTCTGTCTGGGGAAAGTACTTCTTCCTTACAGGAAGACCTCAAAATGGTAATCCTTTCGATCGGTATATAAATAATATGTGGGCCAAAGACCTAATGTCTTATATCTATCCACGCTCAGGCGAGGTGTGGTTATGATAGTCTGGATCAGGTGAAGTATCCCTGAGTAGCCAACATGGTCAACTTGGCTCTTAAGTGAGTCACACGCGTACAAATCAATTGGATAGACACCACATACCTTACTACAACTCAGTTAATTAGAGACCCACCTGGTTCACCTCCAAATCAAGTGTCTTATTATAGTGAAAGGGGCTATAGAATTTCCCCCCAAGATTCCCAACATGTGTGTTCTAGGGTATTGTGTTGATGAAAGAGATTTTTATTAGCTCGACAACAATACCTAGGAAAGGAAAAAATACGGGCACCTACATCATGGATCTTCATGTCCTAATAGCGTGACAATTTCTATGTAAGATGATGAACATCAAAATAATTGGGCCTATAACATTACATCTTTAATCCAATTTACCATAGATTAATCTGATTGTTTCTATTTTGAAAGTGTGAAAACCTTGCATCTTAAAAAAGTTGTTGGACATACACTAATCATTTCCTTTTTTATTGAGTCATTCCTGTAGCTACATTGAGTTTTGTGATTGTTGAGTTTGTACACATTTTAAATATTGGTCCTACAACATTTTCCTATTATAATCCTATTAGAGAACCAAGCATATCTAATAAAAAAATAGGTCCAAAAGCATTCCACTTGTCTCTTATTGTGAAAATTGGTGATCGACATACCATTGCATATTCATCCATCATTTTTGCATCATTCCTAGCATAGAATCTTGCATAGTCATTCCTTTTTTCATAGTCATCACTATAATCTAGATAATTCTGAATCCCAAAAACATAGCTTGCATTTCCTATTGGTTAAGCTTTCCACCTTTCAGAGTCTTTTGTAGATTAGAGGGTGCATTTCCTTAGGGCATTCCACTAGCGGTCTTGCGTATTATCTTGGCTTCATCAAAACTTAGTCACCATCATCATGCCTTGGCTAAGGCACCTACCATTCTGATTAAAACTTGTCTTAGACAGTCATCATTTCTAGTATTAGTCATCTTTGTCCTACCTTTTGAAGTCAAGATTATCCATAGAATTATCCAGGTCTTTCCTCAGGGAGTTCACCTTGGAAATTTGTAGACTCTCTTTTCAATCATATTACCTGCATTTTAGGTAGCATCCTAGTCATTCATTCCTATATTTTCTCATCATCTTATTACCACAAAATCCAAAAAATTAGGTTTCATTTCTCCTCTACATATGACATTCATGATATCACAAAATAAAAAAAGACATAATGGATCATAACACATAACCCATACATGATCCCAAGGGTGAAACTGATGTTCTTATTCAAAAGACTCGATGAATGGATTTCAATGATCCAGAGACAATTCATCATCCCGAGAAAACACACATTGATATCCCATAATTACCCCCTCTATCCCTCCACTAGAAGACAAATTCTCATTTGATAGTATCAGGGATAAATGCAATGACAGGGAAGAAGTTAATGACGCCCTAGAAACTCTTGAAGTAATTATTATTATGGTGTCATTATTTGCAACTAACCCAGATGCGTACTTCAAAATTCTTGCATAGAATGGTTCCAAACTACCCAATGGATACAAAACCTCCACCATAGTAGAAACCAGCCCCATGCCATCATCTTGACTTCCTTCTGCAACACCCCTTCCAATCAATTCCATTTTACCTTCTAGCAACCCCAATCAAAATGCCTCCCAAGTGACCAAATCTTCCACCACACTAGGTATCCAGTACAACAACCCTCTCTTTTTCACTTTTCCACCCATATCTAGCACACATAACACCACAACAACACCCTCTATTATGACCTCAACCCATCCAGCAGGTACATCTAATATGACTCCACCAGGATACAATCCCAACAACCTTTTGACAGGAGCTCCTTAAATCCTTCAAGGGACATGTTACCATTTTAGTTTGCACACTAAATTGGTAAGTTGATGTTACTTTGGCATTAAAATATGGATTTGATAGTAGTTTCCCTAAGTTGCAAAATTGCTTAAATTTAGAAGATAAAGTACACATGCAGCATGAAAACTATAAACATAAAAAGATGGCATAAAGGTACACCTATTCAACACTACTATTTAGCTAATGAAGATAAAATACATTGCTTTTGCATTCATGTTAACACTGATATTGTACTCTAAGTATTGATCATATTCAAATTTTCAAATTCATAATTGATCATTACATTTTGCATTTAAAATGAATGTAGTAAACAAGTATTCCTTCATAGGTTACATCTTTCAAATTGTGAACTTAGAGAAAATATACAATTCTAAAAGTAAGAAAGGAGCATAAGAAGGTTTAGGGGTCCATGCATTACCTTTAAGAAATCTTCTGCATGTTGGAGCTGAGTAACTGCTTCATCTGAATCTGCATGTCTTTAACCTTGTCTTTGGCCTTGTCTCTTTTCTAATTCTTCTTCTGGCTTTGTCTTGCATCATGGAGAGAGAAAATAGTTAGAACCAAATTGGATCTAAGCAATACATAGATACCTAAAATAGCATACTACAACCAAATCTTCAAAGCTATACATTTATGTAAAAATAAATGCAATAGAAAAATATGCATCTGCATCAACTAAATAAAGTATCAAAGGGACATAATTCTATGAAACCTTTTATTGTTCAAATTTGTCATTCTGCATTATTCAGGAGTTGCTATTTAGGAAACCATAAAATATGAATCAAAGGGACTTGGGTCTTGTAGCTGAGAAACCTTTTTTAGAACATCAACATATTAGGTAAGTAAACCGAACTAGAAAACCAACATTCATGCATAAGTGTCAATTCACATGACACTTACATACAAACATCGATTGACAGATTTTATCCACTAACCTAACATGTGGACTTGGTGGTGTGTGCAAGAAAGTGAGACAAAAGTATATTCGAATGAAGAAAGAAAAACAGAGTACTAAGATTTGATTAGTTGCAGATGATAAAAGAAAATACAATGGGTGACACGAGCCTATGCTTGAACCACACTGGATTAAAGATGCAAGAGTACTAAAATTTCATGAGTTCAAAAGAAAAGAAGAAACAGTTCATACAGTTCACAGAAGGTAATACAGAATGTCAGCATGTTGTTGCAAGTTTGAAATTCTACTGAGATAAAATGTAGAATGCAGTGATGATACTAAAAGGTGCATATTAAATGAATAAATGCCCTAAAATAGATGTTCAAGATGAGAAAATAACAAAGAATGAGGTTGCAAGTGGAAAGGAAGTGAATTACAAATGAGGTAACACTACTGTGCAAATGTGCAATTTAGGGTTAACTATAATGTTGTTGGAGAGATGATTGTTGTTATACATTAACATAAGTAAAATGTCCTTTGCTGTTATGTTATCAAATGGATCATGCATATGAAAGATTAAGCTAATGTTTAAACATCATTTCAACTTTTCTTACACAAACATGGATATGCATCAAACTGTTATTAAAATGCATATAAAATCACCAAAGAAACAGTTAAGTTGTTATCAAGGTTTCAGCCATACATATACAGTAAGTAAATCAAGCTTTATCAAATGAATGAAAGTATGCATGATTAGGTCATACAAAATAATAGTGTTCCATATGAGACGTGTTCATGATTACATAATAGTGTTGTTATGATTACTATCAAAATCGTGTTCAAGAGAAGTACAAGAGGTGACATGATAATATGAAAAGGGATAGTGCCCAAAGATATATCAAAAAACATACCATATACTAGAGAGGAACACATAATGTTGTCCTGGATACTAACCTATTTAAACAATAATGGAACAGTTTCTACATGTTTTGGTGGATTTTAAACATAGTGGCATAATCATTTTTAAATTGTGGTTTTTACATTTTAGCAGAACCAACAAGGAGAACAAAAAGTAAGAAGCCAAGTTCATCTCAACAACTACAGTATGACAACATGTATTCTTCATTAAACACAGATGTTAAAAAATTCACGGGTGCTTTCAGTTCAACAAAACAAGCCATGTAGGTATGTTGTAAAAGATACTTTATACTATGATGGACAGATTTTTTATCATTGTTTCTAGCAGAGAAACATGAAGACATTATCAAAAGCATGCAAAGATGGAATCATTTGAAAATAATATCAAAACTGAGAACTAGTTGCTAATAAAAATAGATACCCAGATCAACTAGACCACAAAATCATCTACAATAAGTATGGTGGAGGTGATAAATAACAGTTGGAGAAGGCTCAAGTATTACAAAGTCTATGTGATACATTAATATATGCTACAACAAGTTCAAACAAAGAAAGAAATAAAAGGTAACTTATCTATGAGTTACAAGTCAAGAAAGGTGGAGTCCAAATGCATGGATAATGTCATATTTTATGGTATGAAACTCAAGTAAAACATAGCAGAAAGAGAATAGAGCTCGAGCTTGTTAATCATTAGAACTCTAGTTCCCAGCATTGTTCAAAGAGCATGCATAAGCAAAACACCATATTATATAGCGTGCAAAGGTCAAGAGGAGAACCCATGGTGGAAAGAGGAGCCCAAGCTGTCTATTTTCAAAAGTGTGAAGACTCTAGTGATAATAGAAATAAAATTTGAGCTCTTGTTGACAATAACAATGGCATCAATAAAACTCCAACTTCATGCAGAAATCTTGAGTTCCCACTGATAGAAGCCTGAGCTTCTTATAAAGAAGATGCATGATAATAAAGCACCAGTGTTTATTACATGCAATAACCCAAAAGCTAAAAGTGACTCCAGTCCTATTAAAGAGCCTGAGTTTTTACAAAACAATCACTTCCAGTTACAGTTCGAGTTGCATGCTCAAATAATGAATGCTAACTTCCAGCTTGTACATCAAGCATAGAGAGCACCATATTCTCAGCATGGCAGCAATCACAGCTACAACACAAAAAACCCTAACATCTCCCAATGTGAAATGAAAAAAATGAAATACAAAAATGCCTGTCAAAATGAGATAAACTTTGAAATCCATAGTACAGAGGGAGTTAAGACCCTGTCAAATTATAGTGCATGACAACCTTACTCCAAGTGCCACGACAGCCTCCCCAAACATCATAACAATGATAGATATTTTGAAATGGGTCATGTTGACCATAGGATAAGATGTCGAGTTAGGTGGGGTACTACTCATGCTATGAGTTAGGGTTTTTAGGTGGTTAGGGTTACATCTTAAGATGTTTTTTCAGTATATTTTAGATGTGTTATGTAATATCTTTAAATATGTTGATATATTATAAAGATATAAATAAAAAATATCAACATTAGGAGACCTAAATCTAGGAGTTTTTTTTTTGGCATCAATTATGCCTTAAATTTAGGGATTTGGTTATTTTGGAGGGCTTTTTGGAGGCTATATTGTGGGCATCATTTAGGCCTTAAATTGTGGGTGATCTATCTATTGAGGAAGACATTTTTTTGGGGGGGGGATTTCATTTTCAGAATTGGCCTTAGGGGCTATATATTGGAGCTTCATCTTCATTTGTATAGGTTCAAAATTTTGGGAATTAGAGGTATTAGTGAGCATATTGTTCCTTTGCCCTTTTTTATTGTTTTTTGTAGCCATCAGTTCATGTTTAAGACAGATTATGATCAAGTGAGTGCATACATTCCTTGACATTTTTGTACTTTCTCATGTAACTATTTGCAGATTTTGAAGATAATAAAGTTGGCCCTATTTGTCATACATCTATTTCTGAGTTTTGCTATCAATCCTTCCAAGTTTCTGCATTGAAGTGTATTGTGTCTTTTAGCATATATTAGTGAATTGTTCCAAATTCCTATTCTAAGTTATAAAGAGTAAACCTTTTGCAGAAATTGCGTGTTTGTTGACTGAATTATTACCATTAGTTGCACAAACCCTAATATTGAATTCTATGCCATCCTAGGTGTTGTGAAGTGAATGTTATTGCAGAGTTTAGTAATGTATGTCCTGTAAGTGTAGATTTATAATTTTGATGGATCTTAATCCATTTGGTGTATCACCCTCTTAGCTAGATTTTTCACTTTTCAGCTATCCTTCTATCTTTTTCCAAAACCCCAAAAATTCATTGTTAGGTGATATTCCAAATCAAATAGGAACTGACCTAGAATCTGGAGATCCATTCTCTCTTCCACCAAGGAGAATGTTTCCATGTTTCAATAGGATAGCTAGATTTCAATAAAGATAAAGGTGCAATCCTGATTGACAACAGTTTTTGGCATGCCTGATGGGACCTGAACTGATACATATTTCTTTCAAAGTTATTATTTATTATTACTATTTTGGTGTGAACAACAATATTTCTGCCTTTTTGAAGGTATTTTTCCTAGCACCTGGCGACTCTACTAGAAATTATTTTATTGTAGATTCAGTAGCAGACTTATTTTAATGAGGACTCCTACAAGAGAAAATAGTGAAGGATTCATTTATCAAGAGTTATAGCCCAGTAGAAGAGGTAACATATCAGTAAGAAGAAGCAGAGGATCTCAAGCTGTAGGAGAAAGAGCCTCTTTGCTGGGGTCTAATTTTTCACTATTTGAAAATCCTATCTTTGAGGATCAAGATGCCATTTCTGAAAGCCATGAGGTAATTATTAAAGATTTCAATTTTCTTGAAGATTTAAGTGTTATTGATAATTCTGGATCAGAATTACCCATTTTTGAGGAATTAACAAAGGATCATTTCGTTGTTGTAGCATCCACAAGTGGCACTGCTACCCCAGGATTGAAAACATATCAAAGGAAGGTAACTCAATCTAACAAAGCTTTTGTACCACCTATAGTCCAACAACAAGTGCCACCAGTATAGATGACTCAGAATTTTCCATTTGTGGCCTTTGATGCTGGCAGCCCATTACAAATTGTTTCTTATCATGACATTCCACCAACAACACTAAAAGGTTTGATCTATTTCAATGGTGAGAATCATATTTTAGAAATTGAGCATATTAAATATATTGCTACTCTTTGTCGATTACATTAAGTTTCTCATGATGATGTAGCATTAAAACTATTAGCGGCATCGCTCAAAGGTAAAGTGTTAATCTGGTTTAGAATTTTTCTAGTTAACTCTATTGCTACATGGGATGAGTTAGGAACTATTTTGATTAGAAAATTTGAGGATAGGTCAGATAATTTGTCTTTGGTTGAGCAGTTAACTACTATTAAGAGAAATATCAATGAACATATTTCTGATTTCAATTTTTGTTTTCAACAAACTTGGTATAGAATTCTAAGATCTATTAAACCATCCAATGACTATGCATTTCTTTTCTATTTGAAAGCGTTTAACAATGATATTGCACTTATGATACAATCTATGTGAGGTAATACTTTACCTAATGCTTATGATGTTGTTGTTAGAGCTGAGAACAGCTTGATACAAGATGGAAAATTACCTACAATGCCTCCAATACCTTATTGTGTAGAGATACAACCAGTTGTACCAGTTGTCATACCACCTATTGTTGTTGTTCCTCTATTTCCAGCACTTAATATGTAGTTTTTAGGAAAAGAACATGCTACTTCAGCTCCTATTAGGGAGATAAAAGAGTGGACTATGGAGCTAAAAGATACTAATGACAACATTTTGAGAACTTTTAAAAATTATGGCAATGAGATAATGAACCTAAAGAGGAAACAAGGCCAATACAATAGGCCTCTTCAAGAAAATTATCAGCAGAATAGGCCATTGAATCAAGCTTTCAGTTCAAACCATCCAAGGCAAGCTCAAGGGTAGAAAAGAAGTTACAATCAAAGAGCTGGTCAAGCATATCATTATGCAACTCCGAGTACTTCTAAGGAGTTAATAGTAATTCCTTAAAATAATTATGTATAAGAAGAGGAATGGTGTAACACATGCAATGATGGGCATTTTTGGCTAGATTTCCCTCATGCACTTGAAGCTAGAAGGAAGGATGTTCTGAAGGGACAACTGGTTTAGCCAAGTAGAGGTACAGTATGATCAATCATAAACACAAGGTAATCCTGATGTGTCTTTGGTGAATTTTAATGATGGTGATGTTGTTTTAGCAGCAAATTTTGACCCCAATCAAGTATGGAGACCTATAGTAGCAGGAACAAGGTCAAAAGTGAAGGCTATAAATGATCAACAACAAAATAACAAGGCACAAAAACCTATTGTTATAGTACAACAACAAACAAAGCAACATGTACAAGCTCAAAAAGGAGTAGAACAACCATTACAAATAGTAATGAGCTTGCTGTTTTAAAACAACACCAAAAGGTTAGTGTTCAAAACTTCAATATTGTTGATCATTTGAAGAAGAAAAATGTTCCCTTGTCCATGTGGGATGTTTTGGCTCTTCCAAGCCAAAAGGACATGTTGCAAGAGGCATTACAAGCACTTATATAATCTAATGAATTTTTTTCTCAACAAAACCCTAAGGTTTTAGTAGTTGTAAGTACTAGTACATCCCAACAATCATCCAAGTTGATCAAACCTCCTCCATTTTATGTCACTATCATTATAGGAAACCAATTAGTCCATAATTGCATGATTGATTCTGGTGCTACTAGCTCAGTTATGCTAAAGAAAATTGTAGACCAGCTAGGCCTCAAATATGAGCCACTTGAAAGAGGGGTAGTCCAATTAGATGGGATAACAGTTGCAACTATAGGAGTTATAAAGAATCTTGATTTAACACTGCATGCTTGTCCTATTTTTTCAGTTCCTATGGATGTATACATTATTGATTTATCTCCTAACTTCTATATATGCTTGTCAAGAGAATTTTCTGCCAAGATAGGAGGTTATCTATTAGCATACTAGACTCACATGCTTTTCCACACCAGGTATGGTACTAAGGTTACTATACCCTCAGAGCCCATTGCAAAATTATG
Source organism: Thuja plicata (assembly GCA_018584345.1). Taxonomy (NCBI): domain Eukaryota; kingdom Viridiplantae; phylum Streptophyta; class Pinopsida; order Cupressales; family Cupressaceae; genus Thuja; species Thuja plicata. Next base: position 2,664,318 of record MU225952.1, on the reverse strand, counting down.
TGTTGAACAGTATGTTGCTAGTGTTTTAAACAAATCAACAATTGTGTTGTTTGATTAAGAGGAAATATCTGATGTTTTTAAAGCTCAAACATAAATATGTAAATTTCTTGATGTGTTGTTAGATGATTGGGCAACTGAAAATGTAAGAATCTCAGATGAACAAATTAAGGAGCCAATTTTGGGTAACTATGTTATCCATGAGGTTTCTGATTTTCTTCTAGCTATGGTAAAAAGTGTAGATTTAGATCTGGAACAACAATCTAACACTATTTGGAAGCTATTTTTTTATGGATCACGTAGCAAAATAGGTGCAGGAGGAGGTTGTATGCTGGTTTCACCAGCAAATGAGAGGTATTACACTTCTTTCAGATTCACTTTTAGTTATTCAAATAATGTTGTTGAGTATGAAGCCCTCATTAATGGGTTAAAATGGGCCATTAAGAGGGGTATTAGTTGTTTGTAAGTTTATGGTGATTCAGAATTGATTGTGAATCAAGTTAGGAATGTTCATGCAACTAAGAATGATTTATTAAAAAATTACAAGCATGTTGTATGGGATTTGATTAAAGGTTTTGAGGATTTTAATTTACAATCCATTCCTAGAAATTAGAACAAACATGCTGATAGGCTTGCTTTTGTTGGTGCCCAGTACGATATTCCAACTGAGATCAGCAATAGTAAAGGGTTGAATTATGTTAAAGTGATTGTTAGACCTGCTGTCCCTAACAATGTTGATTATTGGCAAGTTTTTGAATCTGACCAACATATTGTTAACTTTTTAAGAGAGGAGGCTGAGTTTACACAGCCAAACCAACAAATATTGTAGGAGAAATATGAAGAATAGATCATTCAATTGAGGACAAATAAAATGCCTAAAGGTCTTGTGACCTTAGAATTTATGTTTGGTACTAATGATCAATTTAAGAAGGATAAATCCAACTTGCAGATCAAAGAAGACCATTATGAGGAAATTGCTATTGCAAAGGATAAAGTGCTGAAAATTGGAAAGGTATGTACACCTGAAGAGCGTCAAAATTTTGTTAACTTATGCAATGAATTTCATGATATTATTTCTTGGAGTTATTCAGATTTGAAAGGATTTGATCCTAGTATTTCCCAGCACACAATTGAGTTAGAACCAGGAGCCAAGCCAGTTAGGAAAAAATAGAGGCCAATAAATCCTAAACTAGAGCCTCTCATGATTAAAGAATTAAATAAATTGATTGAGAGTAACATCACATTCACCATCAAACATACTTCATGGGTATCCAATCTGGTTCATGTTAGAAAAAATAAGGGAGAAATCAGATTGTGTGTTGATTTCTGTGACTTAAACAAAGCTTCATTAAAGGATAGGCATCCTTTCCCTTCAATGGAACAAATTTTGCAGGTTGTTTCAGGTTCAGAATGGTTTTCATTGATTGATGGTTTCTCTGGTTACAACCAGATTTTGGTGAAGGAAGAGGATAGATTCAAGATAACATTTACAACCAAATGGGGAACTATGGCTTATCAAAAGATGTCATTTGGTCTATCTAATGCAGGTGAAACCTTTCAAAAGGCTATGGGAAAATCCTTCATAAATTTAATGTACAGGTTTGTACTTGTTTATTTGGATGATATTACTATTTTTGCAAAGAATGCATCAGAACACTTTCAACATTTAAGATTTATCTTTGAGAGATGCAAGGAATATGGTATTTCTTTAAATCCCAATAAAAGTATATTTTTTGTCCATGAAGGTAAATTTATGGGATTTATTGTTTCAAAGGAGGGTATCACTATTGAACCCGAAAGAGTAAGTGATATCCTTGCCTTACCACTTCCTCTTCACAAAAAAGGCCTTCAAAGTTTCTTAGGAAGAATCAAATTTTTTAGAATATTTATTCCAGATATTTTTGAATTACTAATGCCATTAACAACCATGCTCAAGAAAAATATTTCTTTCAGATGGACCAAAGAAAGAAAAATCAGTTTTGAATTGATTAAGGAAGCATTAGCTACTGCCCCTACATTGTTAAATCCTAATTTTTCAAAGGATTTCATTTTTTATGCATATGAGAATGTTGATAGAATTGTTGCCTTGTTAGTTCAAAAGAATGACATAGGTTGTGAACAACCAATAACCTTTTTCAGTCAAGGACTTAAAGACTATGAACTACATTATTTATTTGTTGAAAATCATGTACTTGTTGTAATTAGAAGTTTGAAGAAATTCAGGCATATGCTTTCTAACAATAAAATTAATTTGATAGTTGCACATCCTTCTGTTAAGGACTTTTTGCTAAATAAAGATTTCAACACCAAAAGAGTTGGCTGGATCACAAAGGCAATAGTGTATGACATTGAATTTAAAGTTACCGAGCTAGTAAGGGGTAAGGGTTTATGTGAACAACTTGCTGGAAATGGAGATAACACTCGAAAAGATGATTCTGAAGTAGTTTTGACTTCAAAAGACAATGAACAACTTGTTGTCCCAAATTTGCAGAATGATTGGGTAAACAATATGATGGTTTTCTTGCAAACATGACATTGTCCTAAAGGTTTGGAAAGAGAAAAAAGAAGGTGTTTTAGATTGCAATCCATTCCTTATTATTTGTTGAATAATGTACTATATATGAGGGATTATAATGGTGTGTTGTTGAGATGCATCGGTGAAGATCAAGTTGATAAGATTCTAGAAGAATTCCATGATGGACCAGCGGGTGGCCATTTTGCTGCAAGGACAACATCATTGAAAATTATTAAGGCTGGCTATTTCTGGCTAAACTTATTCAAGGATGCCTTCATATGGGTGAGAAAATGTCTAAAGTGTGCTATTTTTTCAAATAAACAAAGGTTAGCATCTTTACCTCTTAATCTAGTTCAAGTAGAACAACCTTTTGTCAAATGGGGACTAGATTTTATTGGCTCCATAAATCCATCATCAAGTTTAGGCCATAGATATATTCTGACAACAACAAATTATTTTACAAAATGCACTAAAGTTGTTGCATTGAAAGATGCAAATGAAATTTTATTTCTAAATTTCTATGAAGATCTGATTGCCAGGTTTGGAACACCAAAATCCATTGTGTTTAATAATGCCTTGGCCTTTTTAGGCTCAAGAATTATTGATTGGGTAGTGAAGAACAATGTGTATCTTAGTACCTCGTACAACTATTACCCACAAGGTAATGGAAAAGAGGAATCAACAAATAAGAATCTGATTCGCATCATCAAAAGGACTGTTGAGGACAATCATTGAGCTTGGAGTAGAAAGTTAAACCAGGCCTTATGGGTTGATCAGATTACCCCAAAGTGCTCAACAGGTAGCTCACATTATATGTTGGTTTATAGAAGAGAGGCAAGATTGCCAATCTTAGTAGAGTTGCCAAGTTTTAGCCTGATCAAAGAATTAGATCTGCTGGACCAGAAACCTATGGAGGTAAGGTTGGTTGAATTGATAGAGTTAGAAGAGATTAGAAAAGAATATTTTCAAAAGTTGGAAGAACATCATGATCAAATGAAGAATACATTTGACAAAAAAGTTGTCGCAAGAGTCTTTACAAAAGGTGATTTAGTGCTCAAATGGGATGAGATGAAGAGAAAGCTTGGTAAGCATTCAAAATTTGTTTCCATTTGGGATGGCCCATTTGTAATTATTGGATGCAAGGCTCATACTTATTTTCAGCTCTCAAATATGGAAGGAGAAGAATTGATAATCCCAGTTAATGGGATCCACCTCAAGCGTTGCTTTTGAGGTTAGTTGGTGTGAATAAGTTTTTTGCACATAGTTATTTTTCTTCAGTTAGTTGTAGTTAGTACTTCTATACTCACATTGGTCAAATCAAGAAGATAGACACCATGCATAATCAAGAATCCTTTTGGATTCCCAGTTATGAATAATGCACATCTCAATAATAGGATCATGGTGGGAAGAGAAGTTGTTTTTTCAAATAGTTTGCTTTGCAGTTTTGAAGGTTAGAATGAGAAGAAAAAACAAGATCAATCACATGATATATGCATGAACTATTGGAATTATATTGAGATGATGTACTAAGAGGGGAGGGGTGAATCAGTACCTCTAAAATTTTCTTGGTTAGCCCATTAACCCTTAGTCATCAGTTTGTAATTTATCTTATCTAACTGTTCATCTTTCTTTATGCATATGTAATCATATCATACATTATTTTGATATGTAACAATAATAGAA
>MU225952.1:2645568-2659965 GCA_018584345.1 Thuja plicata | reverse complement strand
ACTTCATTTGAAGCTTTAGCAACACTGTTAAGTGTGCACTCTGTTAAGAGATTTGGAAAGAACGGTTAAGTCCACCTTCTACAAAAGGATTTTAGATGTGATGCACTTGTTAGAATGCAACTACATAGGTCTTTGATCTGATGATAAATGAAATCTTCAATTGCTGATAACATGTCCTATAAAGATTCATACATATTAGTAATCATCTTTCCTTGATTGAATAATACCTTTGTCTGCTCGTTGGTAGCCTCTGTGTGTTCTTGAAAACTGATGTACTATGTTTCTGATCTTTGCATGAATTCTGCCTTCTTCTCTTTAGATGCTCTTCGTGGCTATCAATAATAAGAATTCATGTTACTCACAATTGAGTATGAACATCTATTTATACTAGTTTAGGTTCAATTCTTGATTCATGCATCACAAGTTAACTCTAGATCCAAGGTTTACAACTTGACCTTGATCTTTAATTAGATATGCTTTTAGATCTGTTAGGATGCTTTATAGCATTTACATAAAGCTTGCATGACCATCTAATTATGATTTAAAATAAAATAAAACTCTATAAATAGAATTACATTTCTTTATCCATCGTGTAAAACTCAGATCCACAATTTGCAGGTTCTTGATCTGTCTGTCGGTTCTGATGGTCGGTTTTCTTGGTCGTTGGTGTTCCTTTCTTGAACTGGTTGTCGGGTTTGTTCTGAAAATTGTGTCTCTGGTAATTCTTGTGGTCACCGGTGATGCTTGTGGTCATCGATGATGCTTTTCACTTTTATACTTAGCATTTTTCTTAAAATCTTTGTTCTGTCGGGTATGCTTGCATTTCATCGGTACTGCTTGTGGTTCGCCGGTAATGCTTGTTGTCTACCGGTAATGCTTTTTGTCTATGTTTTTCAATGAGTATACTAATGGAAAAATAATGTCATCATGAACATCATACCCATCACATGAGAAATGGATAATTTCTATTGTCTCATATCATAAGCATCATGCCCAAACAAATATTATGAAACCAAGGTTGATGCTCAAGCTCATTTTGCCTTTGGTTTAGGGTTCCTATTTATGGACAACAACATCATCATCTAAATTATGCTCATCACATGATACATGGATAAATTATGTTTTATCACATCATAAACATAAGTTCAGCTAGCAATGATGAAGTACAGGGCATGGTTCATTAATAGTTTTGCTTTCTCTAAGTGCTAGTTAAGCACAGGTTTCAGTTTAGTGTCAATTTTCAGTTTGTAGTTTGTTTATTTTGAGAAGGTTCAGTTGTTCCTAAATTTGAAGTCTCTATGCCCTAAGCAAAAGGCAACTGGTCTAATTTTTTTCAGCAAGAAAACACCCCCGGGAGGTTGCCAAAAAATGTTACAATTTTAGTTTATACACTAAATTGGTAAGTTGATGTTACTTTGGCATTAAAATATGGATTTGATAGTCGTTATCCTAAGTTGCATAATTTCTTGAATTCAAAAGATAAAGTACACATGCAACATGACAACTATAGACATCAAAAGATGGCATAAAGGTACACCTATTCAACACCACTATTTAGCTAATGAAGATAAAATACATTGCTTTTGAATTCATGTTAACACTGATATTGTAATCTAAGTATTGATCAGATTCAAATTTTCAAATTCATAATTGATCATTACATTGTGCATTCAAAATGAATGTAGTAAAAAAGTATTCCTTCATAGGTTACATCTTTCAAATTGTGAACTTAGAGAAAATATACAATTCTGAAAGTAAGAAAGGAGCATAAGAAGGTTTAGGGGTCCATGCATTTCCTTTAAGAGGTCTTCTGCATGTTGGAGCTGAGTAACTGCATCGTCTAAATTTGCATGTCTTTAACCTTGTCTTTGGCCTTGTCTCTATTTTAAGTCTACTTATGGTTTTGTCCTGCATCATGGAGAGAGAAAATAGTTAGATCCAAATTGGATCTAAGCAATACATAGATACCTAAAACAACATACTACAATCAAATCTTTAGAGCTATACATTTATGTAAACATCAATGCAATAGCAAAATATGCATGTGCATCAACTAAATAAAGTATCAAAGGGACATAATTCTATGAAACCTTTTACTGTTTATAGTTGTCATTTTGCATTATTTAGGAGTTTCTATTTAGGAAACCAAAAAATATGAATCAAAGGGACTTGGGTCTTGTAACTGAGAAACCTTTTTTAGAACATCAACATATTAGGTTAGTAAACCCAACTAGAAAACCAACATTCATGCATAAGTGTCAATTCACATGACACTTACATACAAACATTGATTGATTTATTGTATCCACTGACCTAACATGTGGACTTGGTGGTGTGTGCAAGAAAGTGAGATAAAAGTATATTCAAATGTAGAAAGAAACACAAAGTACTAAGATTTCACTAGTTGCAGATGATAAAATAAAATATAGTGGGTGTCATGATCCCATGCTCAAACCTCACTGGATTAAAGATGCAAGAGTACTAAAATTTCATGAGTTCGAAAGAAAAGAAGAAATAGTTCATATGGTTTAGAGAAGGTAATACATAATTCTAGCATGTTGTTGCAAGTTTGAAATGCTACTGAGATAAAATGTAGAATGCAGTGATACTGCTAAAAGGTGCATATTAAATGAAGAAATTCCCTAAAATAGATGTTCCAGGTGAGCAAAGAATAAAGAATGAGGTTGCAAGTGGAAAGGAAGTTAATTACAAATGAGGTAACACTACTGTGCAAATGTGCAATTTAGGGTTAACTATAATGATACTGGAGAGATGATTTCTATTATACATTAACAGAAGTAAAATGTCCTTTGTTGTTATGTTATCAAATGGATCATGCATATGAAAGATTAAGCTAATGTTTAAACAACATTTCAATTTTGCATACACAAACATGGATATGCATCAAAGTGTTATCAAAATGCATATAAAATCACCAAAGAAACTGTTAAGCTGTTATCAAGGTTTCAGCCATACATATACAGTAAGTACATCAAGCTTTATCAAATGAATGAAAGTATGCATGATTAGGTCAGACAAAATGATAGTGTTCTACATGGGATGTGTTCATGATTACATAACAGTGCTGCTATGATTACTATCAAAATCTTGTTCAAGAGAAGTACAAGAGGTGGCATGATAATATGCAAAGGGACAGTGCACAAAGATATATCAAAAAATAGAGTATATACTAGAGAGGAGCACATAATGTTGTCTTGGATACTAACCTATTTAAATAAGAGAGGAACAAACAGACAGTGACAAACATTCTTGCAATCAAATAGAAGATACTATGCATGTTCAAGTAGTAATTTTTTTTTAAAAATAGTATTCAAACAAACATGTACATGACAGTACTATTCTACATATTTAAAAGATGCACATTGCTTTACTATCAAATGCATATTTAGATATAAAAACTACTAGTACTATTATTGATCAAAGATGTAATTATTTGATGTTGTTATTATGGATGTTCATCAGTAAACAGTGTCTATTCAATGAAGATCAAATGAAAGAGTTGTCTTACATATTGCAAGTTGGTAATGTTGTTACTATTAATGTTGTTAGGCATGTTTAACTGAAGATGAAATTAAAAATCAATAAATATGGTAGAACTATGCATCTGGAGAAGTAAAGCATGTATAAACAATAACTGAATTCATGTTTCATAATATTTCTGATGGAGTCACGAGCCCGTGCTCAAACCCCATAGTTATTGTTTTTTTTTTTTTGCAGACTGAACATGATATTATCAACCATACAGACATCTAGTGACTTGGTCTTCAAATGTAAATGGTCACTATTGGAATAGTAGGATACAACATAGCAGTAGAAGTCACTATAATGGAAAGCATGGTTGAGATAGAAAAATGTTTCTAGTTCAACAATAATGGAATAGTTTCTAGATTTTTTGGTGGCTTTTAAACATAGTGGCATAATCATTTCTAAAGTGTGGGTTTTAGATTTTAGCAGAGCCAACAAGGAGAACATCAAGTAAGAAGTTGAGTTCATCTCAACAACTACAGTATGACAACATATCTTCTTCATTAAACACAGATGTTAAAACATTCACAGGTGCTTTCAGTGCAACAAAACAAGCCATGTAGGTATGATGTAAAAGATACTTTATACTATGATGGACATATTTTTTTTTATCATTGTTTCTAGCAGAGAAACATGAAGACATTATCAACAACATGCAAACATGTAAACATTTGAAAATAATATCAAAAACCAGAACTAGTTGCTGATAAAAATAAATACCTAGATCAACTAGACCACAAAATTATCTACAACAAGCATGGTGGAGATGATAAATAGCAGCTGGAGAAGACTCAAGTATTACAAAGTCTATGTGATACATTAATATATGCTACAACAAGCTCAAACAAAGAAAGAAATCAAAGGTAACTTATCTGTGAGTTACAAGTCGAGCAAGGTGGAGTCCAGATGCATGGATAACGCCATATTTTATGGTATGAAACTCAAGTAAAATACAATAGAAAGAGCAGAGAGCTCGATTTTGTTAATCATTACAGCTCAAGTTCCCAGTGTTGTTTAAAGAGCATGTAGAAGAAAAACACCATATTATATAGTGTGCAAAGGTCAAGAAGAGAACCCACAATGGAAAGAGGAGCCCGAGCTCTCTATTTTTAAAATTGCAAAGACTCTAGTGATAATAGCAATAAAATATGAGCTCTTGTTGACAATAACAATGGCGTCAATAAAACTGCTACTTCATGTAGAAAGCCCGAGTTCTAACTGATAGAAGCCTGAGCTTCTTATAAAGAAGATGCGTGATAATAAAGTTCCAATTTTTATTACATGAAATAACCCAGAAGCTAAAAGCGACTCTTGTCCTATTAAAGACCCTGAGTTTTTACAAAACAATCACTTCCAATTACAGTTTGAGCTACATGCTCAAACAATGAATGTTAACTTCCAGCTCGCACATCAAGCACAAAGAGCACCATATTCTCATCATGGCGGCAATCACATCTAGAGCACAAAAAACCCTAACATCTCCCAATGTGAAATGAAAAAGTGAAATGCAAAAATGCCAATGTCAAAATGAGGTAAACTTTGAAATCCATAGTACAGAGGGAGTTAAGACCCTATCAAATTATAGTGCACGACAACCTTACTCCAAGTGCCACAACAACCTCCCCAAACACCATAACAATGACAAATATTTTGAAATGGGTCATACTGACCATAGGATTTGATGTTGAGTTAGGTGGGGTACTACTCATGCTATGAGTTAGGGTTTTTAGCTAGTTAGGGTTACATCTTAGGATGTTTTTGGGTATATTTTAGATGTGTTATGTAATATATTTAAATATGTTGATATATATTATAAAGATATAAATCAAAAATATCAACATTAGGAGACCTAAATCTAGGGGCTTTATTTTTGGCATCAATTATGCCTTAAATTTAGGGATTTGGTTATTTTGGAGGGCTTTTTAGAGGCTATATTATGGGCATCATTTAGGCCTTAAATTGTGGGTGATCTATCTGTTGAGGAAGACCTTTTTTTTGGGGGGGGTGGATTTCATTTTTGGAATTGGCCTTAGAGGCTATATATTGGAGCTTCATATTCATTTGTATGGGTTTACAATTTAGGGAATTAGAGGTATTAGTGAGCATATTGTTCCTTTGCACTTTTTTCTTGTTTTTTTCAGCCATCGGTTCATGTTTAAGACATATTATGATCAAGTGAGTGCATACTTTCCTTGACATTTTTATACTTTCTCATGTAACTATTTGCAAATTTTGAAGATAATAAAGCTAGCCCTATTTGTCATACATTTGTTTCTGAGTTTTTCTATCAATCCTTCCAAGTTTTTGCATTGAAGTGTATTGTGTCTTTTAGCATATATTAGTGAATTGTTCAAAATTACTAATCTAAGTTATAAAGAGTAAACCTTTTGCAGAAATTGCCTATTTTTTGAATGAATTATTACCATTAGTGGCACAGACCTTAATAGTGAATTCTATGTCATCCTAGGTGTTGTGAAGTGAATTTTATTACAGATTTTAGTACTGTATGTCCTATAAGTATAGATTTATAATTTTGATGGATCTGAATCTATTTGGTGTATCACCCTCTTAGCTAGCTTTTTTACTTTTTAGTTATCCTTCTCTCTTTTCCCAAAACCCCAAAAAGTCAATGTTAGGTGATATTCCAAATCAAATAGGAACCGACCTAGAATCTGGAGATTCATTCTCTCTTCCACCAAGGAGAACATTTCCATGTTTCAATAGGATAGCTATATTTTAATCAAGCTAAAGGCACTATCCTGATTGACAACATGACATCCCAACAACAGTCCATCAGAAGTCTCCCTACAGGTGTTTCTTCCAATTCAATAAACCCCCAAATCAATCAAGGGGAACTTGTACATCAACCTCCTACCAATCCTAACTACTCAAGGATTTTGGCTTCCTTTTGAAGCATCATGGAGTAACTAGTTCTAGCTCTTCCAACCCTACAACGCCACCTCAAAAACAACCATCATATGTCCCACCACCTTAGAAACAAAATTTATACATCACACCTCCTCAAAAAAAACCATGATTCATCGCACCACCCCAGTAGAAACCTTCATTCATCCCACCACCTCAGCAACAACCTTCATATGTCCCACAACCTCAGCAAAATTCATCATTCGCCCCACCACCTCAGTAGAAGCCTTCATATATTCCACTACCTCAGTAGAAAATTTCATATATTCCACCACATCAAAAACCTTCACACATTCCACCACCTCAACATAAGCCTTCGTATATTCCACCATCTCAGCAACAACCTCAACACATGAAATCTCCTCAACACATTCCATAGCCTCAGTATCTTCTGCATATGTTGCAGCCATAGTATACTCTACCACCTCAGGTCATCCCATCACATGTGCTGATAATATACACTAACTTGAGTTACAAGCCCTCATATAACCAGGCACCATCTTATAAAAATGGGACAACTTTCTTTGATCCTAATGTGGTGACATCTACAATGATGCCCACTGAAGCCTTTGCCCAATAGTTCCAGCTTCACCAGCAATAGGTCATTAAGTTGGAAATAGCCACTCCCAAGAGGTCTTACACTCTTGTTGATCTTATTCCTTACTCATTTTATAGGACATTACACATGCCACCTTTTCCACACAATTTTGAGATGCCAAAATTATACAAATACATGGAAAAGGGCGATCCCCGAGACCATATACAGAAATTCTTCATGACTTTCATATAAGTGGCCTAAAATGACACTTACTTGTTGAGACAGTTCCCACGTAGTCTCAGTGGGTCATCCTTGGAGTGGTTTTCTAGACTTCCTACTTGGATACGATCCTAGAACAAAATAGCTGAGAAATCCATATCCAACTATTTACACAATATTATCATGGAAGTAACATTAATGGATCTCTACACTACTAATAAAAAGAGTAATGAAAAATTTTCCTCATTCTTACAAAGATGGAGAAATGTGGCCTCAAAGACATCTTTCCATGTACCTCTAAAAGAGAATATCCATATGTTCATAAAAATTTGTCAATTGGATATGATGTGTGAATTAAACTCCTAGCGAATTGAAACCTTTAAAGATCTATCCAAACAAGTACTAAAAGAAAAAATATACCTCACCCTAAAGGGGGACAACAAGAAAGAGAACAATAACTCAACACCTTATGAAAAATCAAAGTACTATTCTAAAAACAAAAATGTGACAAACGATGGTGTTTTTGATGCTAAGGTGGTCTAGCCAGTCATGGGCATACAAGAACCACCAACACCTGCTCAGTAAACCCAATCATTCCAAACTACCCAGAGGGTTAACAAAACTAACATAATGAACCAAGAAGTTAACCATACCTACCAAAAAATTCTTGCAAGAAATCACTTCACTCCTCCTCAAGACTTTACGCCTCTTGCACAACCTCTTGAGAAAATTCTTGAGAAACTACTACAATATCATTTAGTCACCCTACCCAAAATTAGAAATTATGAGGGTACTGGTAAACCTACATGGTGGAATGGAAGTGCTTACTATGATTACCATAGAACTAAGGGACACAAGATAGCTAATTGCATGCAATTGAAGGATATTATCCAGGATTTCATCAATTGTGGTGAGATAGAAGTTATCACAAACACGGGCACCACCAATCAAGATCAAAAAATATCCACATACACTAATGGATCATGGAAAAGGTAAGGCCTCAAATTCTGGACATGATTATAAATAAAACTCAACCTACTCCAAACCTAATCTTGATCTAACCATAAACACCATCACCATCTGAGGTCCAAATACCAGTTGTGTTGTTACTACTTGTCATTCTAAAATCACAGTGCAAGGAGCCCTATCAAAGGTCATTATACTAAATAAATTATCTACCCCACCATCAGGAAATAATAACTTATTAGATCATCTAAAAAATACCTCAGCACAAATATCCATCTATGAACTGCTTCGCATATCGCCCAACCACATAGAAGTATTAGATACAGCCCTACAGCAAGTCTCTATTTTGAAAGATATAGAGGTCGATTAATTTCAATCCATGATAGGAAATATGTCCATGAAAAATCATGTTTCCTTCATTGAGAAAGATATTCCTAGCTATAAACTATCTCACAATGATCCCTTACATCTTTAAGTCTTTTTCAACCTCCATAAAATCAGATGAGTCTTGATAGATGGCAGAGCAGGTCTAAATATTTGTACCCTAATATTGGTAAAAGCACTTGGCTACTCTGATAGTTGTGTAGATATTACCAAGAATATCATAATTAGAGCATATGATGTCAATGATAGACCTTCCTAAGGTTTCATTAGTCTTCCAATCACACTGGGTCCAGCAACACAAGACACTATGTTCCAAGTCCTAGAACTAGAGATTGGTTACAACATGTTATTGGGCTGACCTAGATCCATTCCATGCAAGTGGTGCCATCTACTTATCATCAATGTTTGAAATTTCCCCTTGATGGATTTGAAATCACAGTGCCTGGTGATAGATATCCTTTTTTGTACTATACAAATCTAAGATGACCTACTCTCAATCAAGTACCTAACAATCAAGAGGCATCTATGGCCTCTTCATTTCAACACATATATTATACAAGCCTGGAAAAATCAAATAAACTACCTACATCAAATCTCAAAATCTAAGTAAAAAAAATAGTTGTGGAGAATACTCCTATGAAGACTTCTTCTGTGTGGGCAAGCTACCAATCTCACCTCGTACATATGGAAATATTAAACACCCTCTCCAAAGGAAGAGAAATATAACACTTTTCTATCCACCAACAATGTTTATAAGATGGGGAAACATTCACAAAGAAGTCATAGAAGACAAATTATCTTAATGGTCAACATTCCAGTACATGTATATGGATGGGGGTATTGTTGGAAATACAAGATGGGAAAGCAAGATACTGAGAGGGGGGGTGAATAAGATCTTATAACTTTTATCACTTAAAACAAACTGATCCACAACCATACCATAATATAATTGATCTATCAACTAGTAGCATCCATAACATAAAATAAATAACTCAAGACATAGAATTTGGTAACCCATAAACCCAATAAGGTAAAACTGGGGTGGGGATGACACCCACAAAAATCTTCACTACTCCAGCAATAAAGTGTGCTTGTTAGGGATACAAAATTTGATCACAACTTATGATCTACCTGATTAAAGGTCTGCCCGGTTAAGAGCTACAGATCATTACAATCTACCTTGTAAAAGGATTTAAACTTACAAAAAAGTAAGCACTCGGCTAAGAGATTTAGAAAGGTCTGCTAGAACCACTCTATTAAGAGATTTTACCTAATACACTTGTTAGAATGTCTCAAGATCTGATCCTTCGATATGTACTCAGATGTTGATGATGGATCTCCTCTTTTTAGTACCTTCTCTGATCTAATAATCTGATATAACTTTACTCTGCTGCTCACTACTCTATTCCTCTGCTAGATTTATGCTTCTTAACTCAAAATAACCCTTCGCATATCTCTCTTGTATGCACACACACCCTTTTTTTTTAAATTAGGGTAAGAAGAAATCTTATATACCTTACGGATCTGGCATTGAGATCTAGATCAACGATCAAGATCAAATACTTATGCCGCTTGGGCATTCCAATTTTCTGATTGGCTCCATGCCATGTATTGGATCAAATGATTTAATGTGTAATTAACTTTGTTGAAAACATTAAATAATCAAACAAGTCGGCCCAAAATAGTTTACCTTCAAGTTTGTGCCATTCTTGACATGTATGACAAAACTGTCTTGCTCAGCACATGAAGACTCTAGCGCTCGACATGGACTGATCAATTTCACTCAGGTTCTGTGTAACTCAAAAACTACTATCTTCTCTGAAATGACTACTGCTTAGCCTATACTGGATAGCTCGGTCGCAGTGATGACCAACTAACCTTCCTAGATAAATGACTAAGTGTGGGACACTAATGATCAACAAAACTTAGAGATCAACAATCTCCCCCTCTGACATTAGTGGAAAAATGCTTATCATTTCTTTATATCCACAAAATTTGCCTAAGTACACAATTTAATCCCCCTAAGATTATACCCCAGTCTTCATAAAATATTTACATAGTGTACATGCCAAAAAAAAATATTATGACTATTTTTGCACATCTTTTTCTATTTCCTTATCTATTTCCCCCTTGTTTTTGTCACTGATAGTTGTAGGGGTTAAGTTATATTTATCCAAAAATGGCTTATGAAGCTATAATATCAATGCAAATCTTGTATCCCAACTATCCTTAACAAAATTCATAACCTGTAACTTAATTTCTAGCTCGACAGCTAGACTTACCAAACTATCTACAATAGAGAGATGAGAATCTCTCTTGACTAATTCATGTGTAGCTGCAAGTTCCTTCTTAATAACCTCTAGATGAGGTATCAAGTTAGTTTGAATCATTATCAATTTGGCCCTTATCCGGCCATCTTCAGCCATAATCTCGGCTAACCTCCTTTGTGTATGAGTCAACCTATCAAAATGTATGGAGCTAGAACTAGCATCCATGCTCAATGAGCTGGGTGTTGACATTAAATCTAATTGTAACTTATCAATAAGTTGTTGATTATCCTTTGTAAATAATTTTACAACACATAACCTTTTGTACAAAGAATAAACATTATTTGCAACTTCCTCAAGAATGTCAACAAGAGAAGAAAGTTCAACCTATTTGGTAGCAATCTCTTTTGATATCTTCTCCAATACTTTGTTCTCAAATTTTCTCTCGGACCATTGCAACAAATTTTCATTTGCTTCAATGTTTTCATCATTCACTCTCTGTACAATGTGAACTAACTGTTCCAAAATTGGTGCTTTCTGATTTTTATCTTCCATGTAAAAATCTTTAACAAAAATATCCTTTATATCATGGAGAACTTGCTTCTGCTTAATCTCCCTCTTGATTTCCTCTTGTCTCTTCTTCCTCTTTAATAGGTCTTGAAGAGTCTAAATCTTCTCATATGACAAGTTCTTGGGATCCCATTTAGGAATCACAATAACTTCATCCAATGTGACATTTAAGCTTGGTGACTTCTTCTTGTTTAGCTTCTTCTTAAGCTCTTGTCATGCCCAAAAGTTGGGCAAAAACACACAAACAAAAAATTTTTAAATGCACTAAAAAGGAGGGGTTATGCTACCTCAAAGGTATAGCAAGTGCACACAAAATGGTGTAGAAGAGAAATAATAACTGGAAAGTAAACGGGGTAGGATACCTCTTAGAACTATCCTATAAGGAATTCTAAACTAGATACCTCGATCGACATGAAAAATGAGGCAGTTGACTAAAAGTCAACTAGAGCTGAGCCAAAGGCCAATTGTACTATAAAAAGGGAGTTACTAGGGTCCACTAAGTCCTAGGGAGGGCTTAGGCATGCAAACCAAGATAGTTGACCAAAAAGTCAACCCATGTTGACCAAAAAGTCAACAGTCTTTGAAAGGCGTGAAACTAAAACCCTAGGGTCCAGAGACTGCATGGGGCACTTGGTTCAAAAATTGAGTCAAACGGCCAAGGTCTGACCACGGTTGACCAAAAGTCAATCATGCACAAAAATGGTCAAAGGGTGACGATAATTACGTCTAAACACTAATTAATTTTAAAAGAATCATTTAATTGAATATTTATCATTTTTTTTTAAACCCCTACATAAAATTATTAAATATAATATTCCCTATTCTAAATTCAATAGTCTATAATTAAAAGAACTAACACATCTAAAATTTTACACAACATAAGTCAAATCACATTAATACGTCAATTCTTTTTTTTTTAAAACATACTTATAGTAAACTCCAATTTAATTAAAATCTAATAAACAACTATTTAATAATAAATATATACCAATCTAACCTTTAATCCTAATTGATTTGAATAATCATTCTAAAAATTTAAATGGAGGACAATAGTGTTTAAATCACATTTTACAACAATGATATTAAACTCTTATAAATAAAAATCAATCCTAAGTAAATCTAATTTTTAAACTATACATTTAAAACAATATATAAAAAAATAAATTTGATTTACTCTTAAAATAAATTTTCATCAAATTTAATCTAATCAAAACAAATATAACTCTAAATAATGATAAAATTAAAATCTAATCTAAAATTACACATATTATAAAATATTTCAATGAAACAAAACCCTAATGTTTAAACAAACTAAAGAAAACACGTCTTCTAAAAAAAAAACCTAACGCATACTATCTTGCCCCCATTCCTTACTTTCTAGCACATAGGAGGAGGCGGCGGAAGTCGTGAGAGAGGCGGCGGTCTTCAGAGCCGGAGGCAGAGTGGAGGGCGGGATGGTGGCCGCAGTGGCGGCGGCACTACCCACGCTAGAGGGTGGGGGGGGAAAGGGCGCCGGTGCTGGCGGCCCCTCCCCACTGTGCAAGCACAATGGGTGGGCCGCTGCCGCGCGGCCCAAACCCTTGGGTTCTGCTGTTTGGGAGGGCTTTGGCCCTTCCAAACTAATTTAATTTTATTATTATTTAAATAACTACAGTGCCCTGCGCTTGAAAACAAAGGGTTTTTATTTGTTTTTGTTTTCATAAATTAAAACATTATTTATAAAAATAAATGCATTCCATAATAAAGAATAAACAAGGTAATAATAATTATAAACCACTAGTGAAAAAAATTAACTGTATCCCCCCAAACAGGGGCTGCCTACCAATTTATTTTTTAAAATTTTATTACATCAAACCAATCTATATTTCATGCTCCACAACATAGTGGAAAAATATTTTTATTTTAAGCATTTTATATTTTGGAAGAATTTTCCAAAAAAAATTTTTAAAATGAAATTAATAAAAGTTTTACTCAAGAACATCATAAAAGAAAATAATTGAAAATCTATTTAACTTGTTGAAAATAAATATACTATGGATTTTCATAAAATCAGGATTACTTCCTAAAATCCATTTTTAAAAACTTATGAGCCTCTTTTGAAATTTGAACAACCTTAACTAGGATAGAATGAAATTATTTGTTCAACCATGGTAAGAATATTTAATCCAAGATAACCCTATAAGGAAGATTCGATCTTCCAATAATGCAAAATATTACCTTCAAATACAATTGAAACTTGTTTATTTAAATACTGAAATTCCTATATTTGCTAACACCTAACAATGCTCATCCAAGGAAATTTAGTAAATTTACAAGATATAAGGTCTCAAATTTTCATTCAAATTTCAATATAGTAAGATGTACATATTTAAACCTCCATGTTACAAAAAGATTACAAAATAACAGAAGGATACAAATCTTCACAAAGGTCCTAATACCAACTTGAAACAATGAAATTACTAAAACATCAAGGATTACAAATGTTTGTTTTTCCAACCATGCCCATCTTCCTTCTAAGGGTACAATGTAAATTTGGAACTCCTTCAAGACTCTTGTAGATGATGAGGTTGACCATGGAGGCTCACCTCCCAACCTAGGCCTTTATAAGGCCACCCCCGAGCTTGGGGATCCAAACTGGAAAGGGATACAAACAAGCATACACCACAAGCAGATAAGCAAACAGAAAACTCAGACTCAATAAATTTTCCCAACACAAGGATAAAAAAAAGGATAGGTCTCCAAGAGACCTTCCTGAAACAGGGGTAGTGGTAGACCTCACTATAGGAGAAAGCCAAGAATCAAAATGAATACACAAGCCTCACATTGACTTGAAGAGGACCATCTTCACAAGATGCAGTCCTGAATTAACCTCCTTATGCCTCCTAGGTGCCCTCAAGCCCTTCTTGGCATCATGGGTATCATGTTACCCCATGTTTTTCCCTCCACACATGGGAGACTCTACACTAATAGGAATCATTTCCA
>MU225952.1:2616783-2645518 GCA_018584345.1 Thuja plicata | reverse complement strand
GGCATCATGGGTATCATGTTACCCCATGTTTTTCCCTCCACACATGGGAGACTCTACACTAATAGGAATCATTTCCATCTACCCCTTCAAGGTTACTCTGCCCTCCCAAGGGTGAGTGTGCCTTGAAGACCCATTCAAAATCCAATCACAAAATAAAAACATTATAAAACAAAACATTAAATTTTGATTTTAAAAATAAAGATTCAAAACACATAAGACTCCATTAATGGATTTTAAGCTCAAGAACACACATGAACAAAATAAATTACTTTAAAGAGATCCAACCTTAATCCAAAGCTAAGGTGAGAAGAGAAATGGTGTTGAGCTATCCTTTCTAAGCTCTTTCTCCAAAAGCTCCTTCAAACTGAATTCTGTCTCTAAGGGTAGAGAGTGGGTGAACACTCAACTCATCCTAAAACCTTCCCTAAATAGGCAAAAATCCAACAAGAACAAGGCTTAACCCAAAGGTGGGGTAACTCTAACCCACCCTTAACTATCCACTTGCCTAAACTCTCTATGGGTGGAGTCAAATGAAACTTGGGTAGAAGAGAGAGTGAGGTTAACCAAAGTTACACTCCTCTTCAAAATTCGCTAAAGTCTGAAAATGACACTTTAAGGGAGTAATAAATGAGTTTAGAGGCTCATTAATGATAGAAAAGGACCCCTAACCCATAGGGTATCAATTTGGGTAACTAAAACTGACCCCGGTTACCCCCTAGAAGCCCAAAAGACCTTCTAAAACTAACCTTGAAGTTAACCTACGGATTTCTAAGTCAAGAAGACTTTCTAGAAACTTCTAACCCTGGGGTAAGCTTGGGTATTTCTCCTAAATAACCTTAGTTAACCCTATAACTAACCCTAGTTCCCTTTACTAGCCATGTCAACATTAAATTACAATAATTGCCAAATTTGGCACATTAAAATAAAACAAATGACATGACTAAATCACAAGAATATTTACTAATCTAATTACACACATGCAAACCACATTTATGAAATAACCACATAAACAATGAGGTCCATGTCTCTTTATATAGATAGAACCTTGGAAAGCATAGACATTTACATAGGTTACAGTACTGGGTCCCCGGTTTAGATCCATGGTCAACTTTTCCTGCACACTCAATGCACACATCAGTAGATCCAAAACAACATGATATGAAACATAACATGACATCAATAATATACATGCATATAAACCACATTTTCATTAGAACTAAAATAACCTAGCATTGGTTTCCTAAACCAAATTCATCATATTACATTCATACATTTAAATCCATATAAGACATCAACATAAGCTGAAACTGAATCAGAACATAAAGCATCTCGAAAGTACCCTGATTACAAAATCAGGTGCTGAATATATAACATAGGATTCCACTGATCCCAGAATATGTAAAAATCTCTAATAGTCAAATTATTTCAAAGCATAAACTACTGAAAGCATAAGTATCAAAATAATAAAACTATGACAGTCGAATGTAGGTCTCACAGCTCTGGTGAGCTGATACTCGGCTCAGGTTCTTCAATACCCTTTCCTTTGTCAGTATTAATTTCAATTGCAGTTTTCAACTAAGTCAAGATTAACTGTTGATCAGGTATACTCCCAATTTTAGGTCTAATTGGAGTATATGATACAGAGTGTGTTAGATCCACAAACACTTGTATATCCTCTTGTTCTGTAGGATTATTTTCAATTTCTTCCATCTTATCTCCACTATCTAAGAATGTTTGTACAACCTCTAAAATAGGTGGATTAACATTTGTTACGTCCTTTTCTTCTTCTTTCTCTATCTTGGCCTCAGTTGTATGAATAGGCGATTGCATACCTCTGTATGTTAGCTCATTCTGATCCTTGGCATCCACATTACTGTTATCTTCAATTTTAGTGACAATGGGACTGCCCATTATCAGATCTATAGTTTGCACTTTGACTGTTTGTCATTCCAGTTCCATTTCAGCCTCTGCCTGATCAGTAGCAATCTATTCTTCCATTTCCTTCTACTTTGAGGTGCCTTCACCTTTCTTATCTTCCTTCTTAGTCAATAGCCCAAAAGTCTCCTTCCAAAATTTGGTGCTTTGTTGAACTACACCTTCAACATCATTTTTCAGAATTGCATAGGCTCTTTGTTTGGGAATAAACTTCCTTTGATATTGTTAAATGAATTTTTCCCATTTTCTTCTTGGTTAATCTAGGAATGACCTTAGCTAACGTCCCTTCCCTTATTTGTCTTTCAGTCATCAATGCATATTGCCACTTTTGTGATAAAATATCATAAAGTTTTGTGGGGACAAGGTCTCCTATCTCTACAGGTGTCATCTTGAATGTACCCATCATATCTAATAGTTGTTCCTAAATATTATACTTTCTACTATGCTTTGCTTCTCATAGTTATTAAATTTGAATTCTGCTAATTCAACATTACTTCTAATGTTCTTGCATACCTCATCAATATTTGTCACTGGTTTATGTGATGGTGTAGGTATGTTGCTGGGTTCATCTGTATCTATCTTCTCCTCATCATCTTCTTTCTCCAAGATTAGTTTCCTCCTCAGTATTTTCTCAAGTTGGCTTGGCACAACCTTTGTTTCAACTTATTTTCTTTTCCTTGAACTACTCTCTCTAGCATTCTTCTTTGTATATACTTTTGTTGTCTCGACAAGAGATAAAAAATTTGATGCCCTTGTCCTAGGCTGGTTAGCAATAGGAGGGGTAGCCTTAGATTTGGCTTGGCTTGGTTTAGTTTCCTTGGAAACTACTGGCTACTTTCCTTTAGCTTTCACAGTGATCTCTTCTTCACTAGACATATCCTCTCCATGTCCTATTGATAAACCAAAGGTGCATCCTCTATTTCTTCATCACTCTCTATTCCAACCATTTTCTTCAAATCTTTTACAATATTTTTCCTTTTCCTCTCCATAGTGCCAGCCTTCAAATCCATAGAGATTTTGGACTTAGCTTCCTCATAATTCCAAAAACATCTGGCTGATCCATCGATCTCCTCTGCCAGTAGAGTTGTTATAGCTGCAGATGTCTCATCAATATTTACCTCATAAGGTAATGGCCTTAGCCATGATACCCTTGGCACTACTGCTTGAACATAGGTGAAATCTATATCCACTACGAAACAAATATCCTCATAGTTTTTATCAACTAGTGATCTAGGAATTATGCTTCTTAATCTCATCTTTTTTCTTAAATTCAACAAAATATATTCTCATCACATTGTTAAAATTACCACCTAATCACTCAATAAGCACATTGATCTACTGTGTAATTGGTCGGTCTTTCTTCCATACAATATCTCCAAAAGTAGGAAATGTATTCTGTATATAGAAAAATATGCAAACTAGCAGAGAACCAAACTTGCATATTGAGTTCTTTGCCTTTTAGATTGAAGAAAGGTTCTTGGCCAACTGTGTCAACTAAAGCTCGGCAAGGTCATAAGTATGGTCCTTCTTCACAATCTTCCAATCCTGGTTGACTGCAATACATGGGATACTGTCTAGTTGGATTGACTGATAAAACTTGCCTCTCTCTCAGTCACAACCCATACTCGGTCATCATACAAAACTTACTCAGTCAACCATACTAGCTTGGCATACACTAGAGAACTCGGTCTTAGTGCACAATAAGAATGTTTCTTGACACCTATAGTGCATATTGACTTTTCTCGGTACATGTCTCAAAATGTGTCCTGATGCATCCTTACATATGCATATATGGACTTTTTCACTTTTATATGTTAGGAACTGATGAAAGATGTGAAATATAAATGCAATTCCTCACATACCTTATTTTCTTAGTTGGTGATGGTGTGATCACCTAATCCATTGGATTGGGTGACCTCGACTTTAGTAGCTTCACTACTGCTTGGTTCTTCTTTCCTTATCCATGTTTGGTTCATCCGTGCTCTAATCTACTTAATAGTAGGAGCAGGTGCCCTTGTTTTGCAATCTCTCCTAGTACGACCAATTTTCAGACAATTGTAACAAAATAGGCTTCCATTCATCCAACTCTTAGATTTTCCTCTAAATGTGTCTTTATGTAGTTTTCTGGAACATGTCCATACTCACTACAGTAATGACATCTATGCCATGTGTCGTAATCCCAATTATAAGTGTTGCCTTTCCTAGGTTCTTTTGCTTGTGTCTTTGATGTCCATTGTTGTTTATCATTAGATCTTCAATCATGTGCTCTATGTCCAAATTTATGACAGTTGTAACAATACCCATTGAATCTAGGTGTGGGAGGTGCATTGCTTGCCTTTGTCCAACATTCATGTGCCTGATGTCAAAACTTCTTACAATTAAAGAAATAACCATTGAACTTAGGTTTAGGATTGGACTTACCATTCATGCTTTGGTAGATGTTTAATGTGTGTCCTAGTTTTCTATAGTGGTAGCATATAGTATTGTTATTCTTTGTCTTTGCATTCCTCCTTTCACCAATCTTAGATGATTCTCCTTTCTCAGAAGATGTTTGTTGTTCAGTATGACCTAGTACAAAAGAGTCCTTAGATCTTCTTGATGCTTCCATCAAATTTTCAAAATAATTTAAGGCTTCATTTGGTTTTTTCAATCTCTCATTAAGTTCTTTCTCAGATCTCAATTCATCTTTCAATTGATTGTTCTCAGATCTTAGATTCACAATTTCCATGTCTTTCCTGCTAATTTCCCGATTCACAAGTTGCAGTTGATTTGCCATGTCAACCTGGTTGTTTTTCATCATTTGTACATCATGTATCCTTTCATCAAGTCTGATAGTCATCATTCTTTTGTCTTCTTCATCCATAGCTTTCTCATCTTCAGCTTTCTTCTTCTGTTCCACTACTTCACATAGTCTTACTGTTTGCATTTCTTGTTCTCTTTTCAGGTTTCTGACTTCTTCACACAATGTATTGTTCCTTTCCAGTAGATCTAAAATTGATTCATCACTCTCAGTAGAATTTCCATTCTAAAATATATTTGCAGTGTCTTCTTCTTGATAATGAGTGTCATTCATTTGTTTGGTCAAATCTTTCCTTGTTATCAGGGACTTCTTCAATTCTTATCTTGATGTCTCAAGTTGATGTAATGCTAGCTGAATATCAATCTTTTGATTCTCAATGACTTCACCCAATTTGTAAACCTCCATCTCAAGATCTGTATTCTCAAGTTGATTAAAACCTTTTATAGGAGAACTGAGCTCTGATACCAATTGTTGGAAATACAAGATGGGAAAGCAAGATACTGAGAGGGGGGGTGAATCAGATCTTATAACTTTTATCACTTAAAACAAACTCATCCACAACCATACCATAAATATAATTGATCTATCAACTAGTAGCATACATAACATAAAATAAATAACTCAAGACACAAAATTTGGTAACCCAGAAACCCAATAAGGTAAAATTGGGGTGGGGATGGCACCCACAAAAATCTTCACTACTACAGCAATAAAGTGTGCCTGTTAGGGCTACAAAATTTGATCACAACTTATGATCTACCTTATTAAAGGTTTTCCTAGTTAAGAGATGCAAGTTATTAGAGTCTACCTTGTCAAAATATTTAAACTTACAAAAAAGTAAGCACATGGCTAGGAGATTTAGAGAGGTCTTCTAGAACCACTCTGTTAAGAGATTTCACCTGATACACTTGTTAGAATATCTCAAGATCTTATCCTTCGATATGCACTTAGATGCTGATGATGGGTCTCCTCTTTTTAGTACCTTCTTTGATCTAATAATCTGATATAACTTTACTCTGCTACTCACTGCTCTATTCCTCTACTAGATCTATGCTTCTTAACTCAAAATAACCGTTTGCATATCTCTCTTAGATGCACACACACCCTTTTTTAAAATTAGGGTAAGAAGAAATCTTATATACCTTACGGATCTTGCATTCAGATCTAGATCAATGATCAAGATCAAATACTTATGCCGCTTGGGCATTCCAATTTTATGATTGGCTCCATGCCACGTATTGGATCAAATGATTTAATGTGTAATTAACTTCGTTGAAAACATTAAATACTCAAACAAGTCGGATGGCTTACCTTCAAGTTTGTGACATTCCTGACATGTATGACAAAACTTTCTTGCTCGGCACATGAAGACTCTGATGCTTGACATGGACTGATCAATTTCACTCGGCTTATGTGTAACTTGGAAACTACTATTTTCTTGGCAATGACTATTGCTCGGCCTATACTGGATATCTCGGTCACAGTGATGACCAACTATCCTGCCTAGATAAATGACTAAGTGTGGGACACTAATGATTAACAAAACTTAGAGATCAACAATACCATTTTCCAAAAGAAATGGTATAATGGATGCTCTAGATTACAAAAGAAGGAACAAGGAATTGTTGAGCCAATTGAACCAACCCAAAACATAAAGCATCGTGGCCTAGGTTATAGACCACCAATAGAAGGCATTTTGAATATCTCGTTACCATCTGATATTAATGCTTGTGTTTATAATGAATTTGAGACATTTGAGGAATTCCATTCTATCACAGACTCCCATGACTATGAGGGAGATTCTCCACATACCACCAAAACCTTACACCTTAACACTGGCATTGCCCGACTATCTTTACAAGATAGGCCCACAAATCACTGAACATGGATTGAAAATTTTTGGTCTTGATCTGAACCTTCATCCTTGTCCTCCTCTGAAACTCATGAGTTAGTGTGTTATTCCTATGTAAAAACCTTTACCAAACTCCCAATTGCATCCTTCCAAACTAAAGACAACATAGCTTTGGTTTACCCTGACCTTATAGATTGGGAGAAATAAAATCCACCAACCATAGACATTTTTTGAGAATGATGAAGCTATTGCTAAATATTTTAAACTAAGACAAGGAATACCTATGGGAGACCACAAGGTAGGTTTCAACATTGAATTCAATATCACACCATACTTTGGGGATCTATATCAATCCTCTAGTCATAAAATTGAAAGAGAAAATATAAGGCTATTAGATGAAAATTGAAAGATACCTTTTAGCTCCAAAATAATAAATATAAAAGATGTATCTGAGGGTGAAAACCTTACTAAGGCACTCAAGGATGGAGGGATTGATATACTTCCCCTTATAGAATAACTATCACCCTTACAGGTAGAGAAAACAATAACAATCAACATTGGCAATAAAGAAACACAAAGATTGATCCACATGCCAGAGTCATTAACACCAGAAGAAAGAGAACAATTCATTTAGTTCTTTAAAGATAAGGAAAATCAAATTTTCTTAGTCATACTCTAATATGCATGGATTAGATCCAAAATTAGTTCTACATTATCTACCACTAAAGTCAGGGGCAAGGCCATACAAACATAAGCTCCACAAAATGCATCAAAAGATTGCTCTATTGGTCAAAGCTGAATTGAAGAAACTACTGGATGCGGGCTTTGTTAGACCTATTGAATATGCAGATTGGATCTCTAATCTCATACCTATATCAAAATCATGTGGATCCATAAGAATTTGCACTGACTTTAGATATCTAAATTTGTCTTGCCCGAAATATGATTTCTCATTGCCAAGCATAGACATGATCATTGATCTCACTTTAGGATATAAGATGTTTTCACTCATGGATGATTTCTCTGGATACAACCAAGTAAATATTACACATGAAGATCAACATAGAACAACTTTCACTTGTGCCTGGGATACTTACTATTGGTGTGTCATTCCCTTTGGTCTAAAAAATGCTAGAGAAACATATCATAGAGCAATGACAACTAACTTTCATGATATGATGCATATCACCATGGAAGACTATGTTGATGATATATTGGTGAAATCCCTAGAGAGAAATCTAAACCTATCAGTATTAGAGCCAGTCTTTGACAAAATCTATGAGTATAATGTAAGTTTAAATCAAATGAAATGTGTCTTTGGTGTCACATTAGGAAATTTGTTTGGACTCATTATTTCCCATAGAGGAATAGAGATTAATCTTGAAAAGGTTCAAGCAATCATTAATATGCCTCCACCCACTAGTAAAAATTTTCCCTATTTTCGACAAGCATAGGTTGATTTTGTGACTGAAAAAGGTCGATCACTTGACCAAAGTTGATGTGAAAGTTATTTTGTCAAAACTTATGATGCTTGGCATATTTTTCATAAAATCGATGCCCAAAAGGTCAAAAAAAGAGGGCTCCATGAGAGATGTTTTGTGCACCTTTCACCCTAAGCCCTTTTTCAAAGTTTGTTTCTTTTACGATGATAAACCTTTATAAACAACGTTAATTTTGACGCAAGGGCATCAAAACAACGACGACAATACATCAATCAATCCATCATTTATATAGGTTTCATGTCGACCGTGAAAGTAACAAAGGTCAAAAAAGCAACGAGATGTTTTATATATATATATATATATCACCCTATCCTGTAAATCTTCAAATTTGAATGTCGGTTGTCAAGTTTCTCTTTGTTTTGAGAATAGTTTAACATTCTCTACTTAACAAGGCCAACCAATTGAAGGTGGAAGCTAATCTGGCCCCTCCTAGGAGCCTCTTATGAAACTTTATGACACTTTAAGACCTCTAAGATATATTATTAGGGATTGTAAAGGGTCATAAAGGGTCATAAGGGGTCCTGGGACACAATAGCTGAGAAACATAACTGTAGGCATCATGGTCACAATTGTTTGGAGACACAACATAATTGAGTGGTATACCTAGATGATGCAACGCAATCACTACTCTTCTAGTTCCAAGTTGAAACTGCAGGATCCAAAAACCATAGATAAGGAATAAATTTAGAGAGAGAGAGGAGGAGGAGGGCCATAAAAAGCAAAATAATATAGGGATCCTATATTATTTTGGTCATTATGGCCCTCCTCTACTCTCTAAATTTATTCTTGGATCCCACAGTTTCAAATTGGAACCGGAGTAGTCGTTGTGTTGCATCGTCTGGGTATACCATTCAATTATGTTGTGTCTCCAAACAACTGTGACCATGATATTTACATTTTTTTTTCTCAGCTGTTGTGATATCTACATTTATGTTTCTCAGATGTCATTTTTATGTGCATGTTCTTTATGTGTTTGGCTTCTCTCCCTCGCACCCAAATAAGATTTTCCCACTCTGGATTGAGAATGCACATGCAGCTACGTAGAATATGCATGGATAACAAGTTTTTCTAGATAGAGATTGTTTTACATGATAAATGTATCTATTTTATTATAGTTACAACCTAATATCAAAAAATAGATTACAATAATATAAACTTAATTTAGTCAAATTACCTGGCTTCAAATACAACCAATGTTCGTTTCTATTTCTCTCTTCCTGTCTTTGGGCATCTAATGCTCGAAGTCATACTCGAAGGATGTTCACAAAACAGGGGTCTAGATCAGAGAACTCCCTTTCACTTAATAATTATGAAGCCATCAATGGTATACTAATTGTTTAGGATTGTAAGTTTCCATTGATGGCTTCAAATTACCAAGAAAAAGTGTTTTCTAGTACAAAAGACTTAGCAACCTCCAGAGCCTTTTGCTTGAATGCATTATACCCCTTTATATTAGTGAATTACAACTATTTCATTAATTAAAAGAACTATAAATCAAAAAATAAATTTAAAAGAACAAAACATAGATTTTCTTCACCTGGTTGTGCTACATCATCTACAATAACTGTAATGGGGTTTGAAAACCCATTTATTTACAAAGTCCTTGAAATGCTCCTATAACTATCATAAGCAATAATTTGAATATAAGGAATTATTTATAGTAGAGAAACAAAATTGTAAAAACTGTACTTATGATACGTACATGTTCATTAAATGTCATAACACATGAGTGTTGAAAAACTTATACCATATGAAGTATTATAACTTTTGAAAATTAAATGGGAGATTTGTATGTAATGCCCAAAATTCATAACACTAGATTGGACATTAAATAAACTATTTATTCTACTTTGAACATATCTAATTTGCAATATTTTTTTTCTTTCTAAACAATGACATACTACATTAATACATAGTGTGAACCTATTTGTTATATCATTTAACTAGAATCTAAAATGATAATAAATCTACTTAGAACAATAAAGCTTATTACAATGTTCAAATAGCCAACATGACTTGCAACTGCATATCTGAATTTCTCTTTCTTTCATGTGTATCATATTCTCCTTGCCTCTCTATTTCATGCACCTGTATATACGAATACACAAGTAGATGCATATTATAAAATTCATAGTTTATTACATACAAGATTGTAAGATAAGCTACATCAATAACTTAGCTAAATCAATCATAAGGTATTTAAAACTAGTTTCGTAAAAAGATGCAAATTATGTAAAATATTGGTAAGGGGTGGAAAGATCAAGGAAGAACTCAAAAGTACAAGACCTAAGGGCCATACCTAATGCCTCGGGGGCTCATCATAGATGGCCTTGCCTATGTAACTCATAGAGACATCATAGTTCAATTTTAACTTTAAAACCACTTTTAAAGTATGGTAGAAGTGGTATCAAGCCTCTTTATCCAAAGGGTATCAATGGCGTTTCTCTGGAATTGAGGGTGCAAAATTTTCCCTACATCGTTTGGATATATCACTCAATTTCTATAACAAATTGATGTAGGGAAACCTTCTGCACCCCTTATTCGATTGAAGATAGAGGACATTGATCCCCTTTTGATAAAGAATATTCAAGATAGATAGATGGTATCCTATCATTTCTACCTGAAAAGAATTACCAAGGGAAAAAGAGACCACATTTGTACCATTGAATTCCTACCCTTCTGGGCCTTCTAACACCATATGGAATGTGTTGTGTTTATAGAAGATCTAACTACCTACAAATATATTTCATAAAACATTTAAAACTAGTTTCGTAAATAGATGTAAACTATGTAAAATATTGGTAATGGGTGGCAAGATCAAGGAATAACTCAAAAGTAAAAGACCTTAGGGAAAGACCTAATGCCTTGAGGGCTCATCATAGATGGCCTTGCCTACGTAACTCAGAGAGACATCATAGTTTAGGTTTAACTTTAAAACAAGTCTTTTAAAGGATGGTAGAAGTGGTATCAAGCCTCTTTATCCAAAGGGTATCAATGGCATTTCTCTCTTCACTAGAATCGAGGGTACAGAAGTAGCTCTACATCATTTGGGTATAGCACTCAATTTATATACCAAATTGATGTAGAGTAACCTTCTGCACCCCTTATTTGATTGAAGATAGAGGATATTGATCCCCTTTTGATAAAGAGTCTTCAAGAAAGATAGATGGTATCCTACCTTTTCTACCTGAAAAACATTACCAAGGAAAAAAGAGACCACAATTGTACCATTGAATCTATGCCCATCTGGGCCTTCTAACACCATATGGAATGTGTTGTGTTTATAGAAGAGATAACTACCTACAACTATATTTCATAAGGCATTTAAAAATAGTTTCGTAAAGAGATACAAACTATGTAAAATATTGGTAAGGGGTGGCAAGATCAAGGAAGAACTAAAAAGTACAAGACCTAAGGGCCAGATCTAATGCCTTGGGGGCTCATCATAGATGGCCTTGCCTACGTAACTTGCAGAGACATTGGAGTTTAGGTTTAACTTTAAAACCAGTCTTTTAAAGGATGGTAGAAGTGGTATCGAGCCTCTTTATCCAAAGGGTACCAATGGCATTTCTCTCTTCACTGCAATCAAGGGTGCAGAAGTTGCTCTTCATCATTTGGGTATAGCACTCAATTTCTATACCAAATCAATGTAGAGAAACCTTCTACACTCCTTATTTTATTAAAGATAGAGGACATTTAACCCCTTTTGATAAAGAGTCTTCAAGAAAGATAGATGGTATCCTACCATTTCTACCTGAAAAGCATTACCAAGGGAAAAAGAAACCACAATTGTACCATTGAATTTCTTCCCATCTAGGCCTTCTAACACCATATGGAATGTGATGTGTTTATAGAAGAGATTACTACCTACAACTATATTTCATAAGGCATTTAAAACTAGTTTCGTAAAGAGATGCAAACTATGTAAAATATTGGTAAGGGGTGGCAAGATCAAGGAAGAACTCAAAAGTACAAGACCTAAGGGCCAGACCTAATTCCTCAGGGGCTCATCATAGATGACCTTGCCTATGTAACTCATAGAGACATCATATTTCAGGTTTAACTTTAAAACCATTCTTTTAAAGGAGGGTAGAACTTTTAAACCCATTTAAGTTTCTTGTTTATAATTTGGATCCATATAAACATGTCAAACTTTGAGAAATTTAGAATATTGTACACCAGATGTTAAACATAAAATAACTAAAGAAATTAAAATGAAAGCAATAAACGTAGATGACACATAAGTCACATGATACATATGCTAAAGATTGCATAGTAGATAATAAAAAATTAGAGCTAAATACAACTAAATACAACATGATATGGTAGTAATGAATAACCCACCCTTGAAGAGAGAGATATGGTACTTTTTCAATGTAGAAAGTGGAAGTTTTTATTGGTCAATCTAGATCAATTGGGTCCACTACAACCTCGTGAGATTGAGCTTGTATTAAATCTATGATAAGGAACACACACATGTCTATGGTAGGATGGAGCATCTATGATCCCTTAGAAATGTTTATCAAGTAGTAATCATAGGATATCATATTTATGTTCTAAAGATTCTTTATCCAAAGGGTATCAATGGCATTTCTCTCTTCTCTAAAATTGAGGGTGAAGAAGATGCTTTACATCATTAGGGTATACCACTCAATTTCTATACCCAATGAATGCAAAGAAACCTTCTGCACCCCTTATTTGATTGAAGATAAAGGACATTGATCCCCTTTTGATAAAGAGTCTTCAAGAAAGATAGATGGTATTCTACCATTTCTACTTGACAAGCATTCCCAAGGGAGAAAGAGAAACCAATGATTAGTAGTCGACATTGAGAAGACCTAAAGCAAAGTAACAATAATGAAAATAATGAATAAGTATGCCAACATAATGAATAAGTGGGAAAAATAAATTGATCCAATAACAGAAAATACATTACAAATGGAAATCTCACGGTCTCAATGAAATAAACAGTGTATAAAACAATACATGGTGCACAACAACAACAAGCATACATTGACAACAATAACATTGCATGATGCCCAAGCTCAAATTCAAAATAGTAAGTCTATTAATGTATGATATAATAGAAGAAACCTCATTGATCATTACCTTTGACTCCATCATTATAGAAGAGATAACTACCTACAACTATATTTCATAAGGCATTGAAAACTAGTTTTGTAAAGAGATGAAAACTATGTAAAATATTGGTAAGGGGTGGAAAGATCAAGAAAGAACTCAAAAGTAAAAGACCTAAGGGCCATACCTAATGCCTTAGGGGCTCATCATAGATGGCCTTGCCTATGTAACTCATAGAGACATCCTAGTTCAGGTTTAACTTTAAAACCAGTCTTTTAAAGGATGGTATAACTTTTAACCCAACGGTCATAACTACGATGGAGAACCAATTCTTGTAAGATATTAGAGTAATATCCATGATCCCAAACCTACAATATTTATAATTATATGAGAGGAGATACATATTACATAATTCTATGACCGTGAGTAAAGGGCCACACTAACTTTTAGATATTCCTAAAAAATCTCAGTGGTCACACTTACATTATTAACCAATATTATATAAGTCATTAACTAGCTATTGTTTACACTAATAATCGATATACCTTCCATGCTAATGTGTCAAATAGATTAATAATAACACAAAGTCTCACTTGACTGATGTCAATGATCCCTCCTAGAGTTGATACTTGATAGTTTAAAATTCCATACATTACTTGCATTGTTTCTGTAAAAAGAGGGTTCATAAGTCATGAAAATGATAATACTCAAAAGTTTTTTTTTGAAGCAAAAATTAAAATCTCTTATAAGATTATTGGTATAATTTGGATAGAAAGGATCACCCAACCTCATAAAGCAAGAATGAAAATAGCCCAACTTAAAAGTAGAAGACATAAATACATGTCTAGTGATCATATTGTGTTGAAGGTGGCGCCTAATGCTGTTGCAACGACTACAGACATTAAATTTTGCATCATTGTCTGATGTCATTGAAGCAGCATTAGACTCCACCTTCAGTACAATATGATCACTACACAGGTCCATATGTCTTCTACTTTTAAATTGGGTTTTTTCCGTTCTTGTTTTCTGAAGTTAGGTGATCCTTGCTATCCAAATTATACCAATACTTTTATAAGAGATTTTCCCTTTTGCTTCAAACAAAAATTGTCGAGTATTATCATTTTCATGACTTCGGAACCCTCCTTTTATAGAAACAATGCAAGTACAATATAGAATTTTAAATTTAAATTGAGGAATTTCTACTGAGGGCTTTAAATGGATAGTTGCCAATGTCTCCGGGGTTGAATCCAGTATGCTCCTGTATGATCTAGAACCTGCAAGGAAGGAAAAGATGGGGTTAGATCCAAAGGATCTAAGCCATGCCTAGCACCCTATTACTGATCCTCATATACAATTATGCATGTGTGTATTCAAGCCTTACACTTCTAAAAGGAACAAGGATAAAATTTACAAAAACCCATCCAAGATATAGAAAATCATAACGAATTCATAAACAACAAAAATTTCATGAGTTTATCAAAATATGTCCAATGTATCTACATGGAATTCTAAAAAAATTTTAGTATCTACAATATCCCTCTATTAATCACATTTATGCATATGGTCCCAACAAAGTAGTGCACAAACTACACAAAGAAGGCATCACAGAAACATGATTTTTTCTTTCGTCATTAAAGCAATCTCAGCGGCACTAGCTGCATCTCAAGCCTTGCACAAGTTGCACTCATTTCCTACATCAGGTAAAGACATAGATGGGGTAGATGTAAATTTAGTTTCATCGACCCACCAAAAGTATTGACATCCACTATTTCCCTACAATACCAAATATACATCAGTTCTTCCTAAAATGATTACTTGTCACATTACTTTTAAACATAAAATATAATTCCATATCTAGACCTTTTTCCTATTTGGGAAACCCCAAAATTGATGCCTAGGATTACTTGTTGTGCATGATGTCTTTAACACACAAGTTTCAACACCACAATGACACGTAGGCACATTGACCGAAGCCATCAATGCTATATCGATAAATATTGTACTGTCACTCCAACATATCATTTTGTTTAGTTGATTATTTTGTTCATTCATACTAATTATATTTGTGATAAAAAGCAACATACTAATGTAGACAACATCTCAAATCAAATTGCAAAATGACTATTTTCAATATACAGTACAAAATTAAAATTCTTTGTATTTGATGATATAATGAATCTGAACAACATGTAGATGCAACGTCCTAACTGCACATGATGGAAACCATATGCATAGTTGTGATTGGGAATTTTAGTCCTTACCATGCATTGAAATGCATGTAAAGGCATCTACAGTTGGGGGCATGTCAAATTTTGATATTGCTATCAAGATTAAAGTGTGTATGTTTTTAATTCAAACTCAATTAACCCATGTTTCATGAGTCGTATTTCATCCATGAATTAATTGACATTCAAAAATTTCCTTATGTCAGCTGCAGTTAACAAACTAATCTCATGATAATTGTTGATGTTTTGACAATTCCTCTCATTACTTATTCTTTTCTTGAAACAATTGGGAGTACCTGGGAAAGACGAGTCGGATCTACTATACCCTTTTCCATGTCCACTACATGTGCAGCTAATTTCTTCTTTTCTATCTTCATTGCTCATCATGCTTCATCCTTGTTATATTCGTGGCTGAAATATCAATATTTAGAGTCGAATCACTTTCTCGGGTACTCCCAATTGTATGAATATAAAACATACTATGGAATGAATATCAAATCAACTGATTGTAAACACATGTGAACTAGTGAACAACATCAGAGAATTATCACTATCCAATGAAAACTGGACAACAAATTGAGCAATCAAGAATACTACATTGGTGATGCAAAATATTCATTAGTAGTAAAAAAATCAGAAAAAAAATTAATCTTATCATTATGGTGTACATAGCATCCAATAAAAAATTTGGATCAGGAGAGGCATGTCTTGTATCAAGGAGCCGAGCTCAAATTCAAAATAGCGGAGATATGACAAAGATAATATTGTTTGCATCAGTAGTAACAGAGTAAAGCAAGGACCTATGCTACTATGCAAGATTTAGAAACATATTATGCAATAGGAACATTGCATCCAGCTGATGTCAAA
Source organism: Thuja plicata (assembly GCA_018584345.1). Taxonomy (NCBI): domain Eukaryota; kingdom Viridiplantae; phylum Streptophyta; class Pinopsida; order Cupressales; family Cupressaceae; genus Thuja; species Thuja plicata. The sequence goes on along the minus strand of MU225952.1, from coordinate 2,629,258 downwards.
CCATCTCTCTCCAAGGCTTTGAACCAAATATTACAGATGACCTAGAGTTAGACAAGTTTTTGTATTTTTTGTACGTAACCCTTTCAAAACTAATGCAGTAGCTAAAGATATTCTAAAGAAATTCAAGGTGCTCATTTATATCTAAACAACATACTACCTTCACTGATTCCTCTAAATTATCTTATTATTTGAATGCAAGATAATTTGGGCAAGTTGCTCAAAAATACTATATTAAACTCAGTTTTCATATTGGGATGACTCTTTGCATGTCATGTTTGTAGGAATACATATTTACTAAGTGATATAGACCAATTCAATCTCTCAATACAACTTCTATGCTACAAACTGAATATTTATAGTAGCCTTTGAATGACCAATTGCATTCTTTGGCAGCAGTATCATTTACTACCATTTGTTGAATCTTTATACTTTAATTTTGTTTTTAATATTATCAATTTGAGGCCTACATGATTGCTGACAATATAAATATAATTATTTCTTTTATAGAAACTTCAACTTGAAATCCACACCTGCATTCAAGCCATTATCCATAAATTATGGTTGATAATATTTAGAGCATAATCACAATAAGGTAAATCTTGCAAACTTCAAACTGAAAGCAAAATTAACAGTAAGACGCCAAAGGATTTAGAATCAACTATTTGTGACTATATAAGTTCTCTTTTTGAGTTCAACAAAGTCAATGTTGGATAGTTGTCTTCAAGTGGAAAATAAATGAATGTTATAGGAAGATTTGATATGTTACATGTACAACTAGGCTGAAAGGAAATTAGAATAATATGACACCTTTTTCCTTTATATAGCTTATTATTATAAAATATTTGTTGTACATATCCTATCACAAGTTATATGACATTGTTCTCTTGCACAATTTATTTAATTGCAAGTGATTTTAAAATATAAAACTCTGCATTGAAGTAAATTATAGGAGTGTCTATTAAATTGAGACTCTAGAACATTGTTTTGGATTTCTATTATGAGATTTTTCCAAACTTTGAAGCCTACAATTACTAGGCACTATGTCTAGTTTTGTTCTGCATGATGATTTTTATCATAGAATGTTGTGATTCTAGGATACATCCAACCAAATGCAGTGGAAAGGTGTAAATGTTGATTGTGTAGCCTTTGGCCTCCCAACTTGTGCCAAAATGGGAGTGTAAAAGCATGGCATAGACATCCACCATGGGTAGGAATTTTGTAACATGTTGTAGCTCTGACAACCCTGGTATAAATGTATACAAAATGTATATGCATTAGTAGGGCATGTGAATTGTTTGACAAATTTCCCTATTTGTGGGATATAAAGAATTTGTAAGGATGGAAAAGTCACCTAAACTATTTGATAGAGTTTCTCAAGGAGAATCATTCCCTTGATTACAAGATTTTAACAAAATGGATTGTTGAAAATATTTTAGAAGATTCATAGAAAATGCAATTGGCAGGTGTAAAGCCAAACTCTACAACCTTTTCCAATATCCCCCCAGCTTATAGAGTAATTTTCATAACACAGGTCATTATAGTTAAAATTCTCCATGTAAAAAAATGCTTCTTGATTTTAGGAACTTAATTTGTACATGAAAGACATTTGTGAACTGTCAGTTTGTTCTTTCAACATTGAAAATTACTAAACAACTCAAACTTTGTAGGATTTGGTGCCTTATATTACTTTTCCAAAATGGCCCTTCCAATTTTGGAAGGAACTATGTTGTGATGCATCCCTTGCTTTGAAATATCGATCATTTTTAACACAAATATAAACAATAATATAGAATCATGTGCATCAAATTAAAAAAATAAACATATTATATGATTAAAAAAACATTGAAAAAAATAAATATATTCTTTGTTTTGTAAATTAATAAAACTTGATACATTCAATTACAATATGAGCTAGTACAACTATTTTTAAAGATAATTTCTAATATAACCCTACTATAATTTGAATCCTAAACTCTTTTAAAATGCTTTGTTGATGGACCAGTAGATAGATTTCATAGAAGAATCAATGGAAATGCAATTAAGGGACCCTAGAAGCTAAGAAGAGTGCCTACAATAGAACACCAGATTTCAAAAATCTAAGAGCATGGGCGAAGGCTTAGTTGCATGGATAGACAGTCTCTTCCAGATCACTCCAATGCTTCTAGCCATTCATTCAACTTTCTAGTATCAAATTATTGAGTCCCTCACAATTCATCGAGTGAAGACTTCATTGTCTTCTTATGACTTTTTAAGTGAAAATTTTATAGTCTTGCATCACAAATCTTGTTATCATAATTGGTTAAGGAGACTCCAAACATAGAATACTTTGAACCATGAGAACATGTGAAGATATGTACATGATCAAATAATTCAATCTTTATGACTTGATTAAAGGTTTACAATACTTCCATAATTATAAAGGTTACTAGGACATAGGGGTACTTGAAGACTCTAGAGATGGGTACTAGTACTAGTACATTTAATTTTTAAAAATAGGAGATGGGGGAAAATAGGGGGATCGACGATGAGTCTGACCTTGAGATTGGGCAGGATGATCTGATGCCGCTTGGATTTCAGACCATCATATCAGAAAATTTAGATTTTATCCCAAGGGATGGAGTAGGATAGCTATATTGGCTTTTGACAGTGTTGGCAGAGGGGGAGGGGATGTTTAGTAGTTCTCTGGCTTAGACAGTGCTCTTCACATGGGTATTCTTGGAATTTGGAATATTCTTCCCTATGCGTAGTGGTCCTTCAAATCCAAAAACTAAGATTTGAAGAGCGGCAAATTTTTTGACAATAGAAAATAGTGAAAATACTATTCAATGAGAAATAATTGTGCAATTTCATAAGTGTAAGCTTAAACATTTGTTGTAATGCAAAAATTAGTGATCACACATTAAGGGATAGTGAGATCAAGAAAGCCTATGAAAATAAAAGATGATCATAATGCAAACCAAAAATTTATTCAAGGTTAGTAGCAGCAGGAGAAAATTCTTTGACAGTCATAATATAATGAAAATGTCCTTAATGGATAGGCATGAAGCTTAGGTGTGTCAAAAAAGAAGTCCAATCCACAAGAACCAACATCCAAAATAACCAAACCATTAGAGTAGTCATTAGATTTTATCTCAAAAAGATTGATTTATGTTTATTCTATTTACTAATATCATATCATACCATATGTTTACCTTTAGCATCGGAAGCCTGAGGAACTTTAACTCAGCATCCATGGTATCCACTATTCACATGGATGGTGCCAAGATGATAGTCATCCAAAATGGGGTAAGAATCAAAACAAGGCACGTACCCTATTTCATAAAACTAAAATCAGAAATCTACCAATAAGATAGACAACAACATCATTCATAATAAAAGGGACCACAAATTGTAGCCTCACTTCAACCACCACCCTACAAGGTGAACTATACTTGTGTTGTTTTCACTCTATTTAACGCTTCTGATAATATTACAAACATAATACTCACTTAATGGGAGACATTTAAGGAGTGGTTAGTGCAACCTTCCCACTATGAATTCCTTCATAAGATAGATCAACTATATTTCATATGCAATTCTCTATAAATTGTTTTTCTAACTGGTATTTGTTCAGGTTTGTAGATGAGCCATTAGCTACTTCAAGGTGGATTTCCCCATATTTAAATATTATGAGGGGAAAATTTTTAGTGTTATCTGTATGTACATTTAGAACAATCTCACTTCTAGGGCATTACATTAATCATTCTAATTAGAGAAAGCAATAAGTTCTTTGTGATTGTTAGTTTCAAAAAACTATTTAATAAAATTATTGATCAACCACCAAATGATGGTCAACAGTGAGCCTAGAATGTTGGTCGTAGTATAAATTTCAAAGTATTTTGTACTTCTATGTTATTCCAAACTAAAATAAATTCAAACACAAAAGAGCTACATTTGTTGAACTAAAACTTAGTCTGGACAAATAAAGGAAACTGAATTGCTTTGTAAAATAAAGAGCCATACAGAGAATAAGGGTTTCATGACTATTTTAAACATAATATTTACAATGGTTCAAGGCCTTATGCTTCCCATAGGGTTTTATTCACTATTTTTCAAGGTTCATCCATTATTTTAGATAAACATTTGATGAACATGGATAAAATCACACATTATGCATGTAGAATATGTCTATGCTAAAAGGATTTTCTGATTTTCAATACTCAACATAAGTACTAAGAAATAAGACAAAAGTAAAAGAGAATTTTTACTTCAGTTAGTAGCAGCCATATAAAATTTAGTAGAGTCTACTCGGCATCTATGTTGGCACCTATGATAGTCAAAACTACATTTACGATAGTTAAACCAATCAATGAGTATTAGCTCCATGCCTTGCTAATATCAACAGTTTAACATTAGAAAAATATAGTATACAACTCGGTTATCTCACACTACAATTTTACCGATAGTAGCTACTGGATGTGCACCTATAGGATCTCAATCCATTGCTGATGGTGGGTGAGATGGTTTTGGGTAAGGGGCCAGATCTCCAATGGATGGCTCAATAACTGTCTCTCGAATTGCCCCTTATATAATTGTTGATGTCGGTTGGGGTTACCATAATTCAAATAAGAAATGAAACTGATGTGCATATGCTTTTAATTTAATAGAAACTGATGCATATATTCATCAAAATTAACACAGTATTCATAAAAAAAATAAGAAAATAGGAAAAACAAATATACCATAATATGAAGAATTTGTACTTAAAATCCAAACTAATCAAAGAAATCTTAGATAAATGCTTACAAAACAAATGCATGGATAGAGTTTGAATCAAAGAATTACTTGTCTAAATCCAAAAAGGATGTTATGGTTATTCACTATGGCTTCTAAAATATATAATAAATTATTGTAATTTTTACAATTATCTTACTGATGAGCATTGATGATAATGGAGGATAGAATAGTTCCAACTGCCTTAAACACACTGGTCCAAAATTCTTTGATTCAAAACAAGGACACAGTGAGATATCAGTTAGTGCGCAACTACAATTTTGGTGTTTGATCTTTCATTAAGAGTAATTGTATTCCCTTTGTTTCAAAAGGCTTTTCTGGTCATCTATTTTTCAATTAGTTTTTTAGATCTTCCGTGCCTACATTGCTAAGCCTGTGATAAATTTATTGACTTTCTCTATCATTTATTTTACCATAAATTAGGGCAACTCCCTCATTGATGAGATTCTATTGTAAAATATGTGGTTTTTGGTTTTTAGTTTGGAGATTTCAATTTGTTTGAAAGCCTCCAAAGATGTTTCAACTCATCCATTTTGAATGCATGTTGCAATCATGGCAATGCTCGAGACCACATTTTTTTGTGGGGTTGTTTCAAACAGAACATTTTAGTTACACAGTTAACATGTCGAGCCTAAGCTTCCACGTTTTTCATATATCACTACCATGGCAACCATTGTTTTGATGCAGTGATTTCACCTACAAATTGCATAAGCCTAGAATTTTGTAGATATTATTCAACAAATCCATGGTTTATGCATCTCACTACCTAGTCATTTCCTTGGTTTAGAAACCCTCTATACCTATGCGTGTTGATGGATGTCCATAAATTTTTCTATATTTTACAATAAAATATTTAGTTTGAACAAGAAATATTGTGATCGTCTTTTCCCTCAAATTTTGAACAACTTCATTTCATATGTCCCATGACTGTGATTACACAGTGGATCTTGGGCACGGCCTAAGGGCTTTAACAATGAACATCAGGCTTCATTGTGTCATTTTGAAGCAGGGAATGTTGAAGGAAAAGGAAGTGGGTCCAATTGTTCAGCAAGGACAGTGTGGTGGGGTCCCCTGCAAGGTTTTAGGTAGGAAAAAGGGTCAAGTTTTCTGCTATGTATATCACAGATTTACTCAATTTTGTAAGTTTTTTCATCATCCTCTTTCGTCATGAATGGAAGACAAGGATATTGGAATACATATTTGAGAAGGAACTCTTAGAGATTACAGATCAAAATTGAAATGAGTGTTATCATTATCATATTTTATGGTTTAACATACTAAATTACTAAACCCAGAGATGTGCATTTTAATTTACATATATGACCGTAAATACATACCAGTGCTCCAGCTCGTGACATGCCATACTCGGTGATAACTTGTAATGATCCCCAATAAGAATAAAATTTTGTACACTGGATTGAAGAGCATCCAACACTTGAGGTTCCAAAATTTCTTAGGCCTCTTCACGCAATAAAATCCTTCTAGCCTCCCCTCTGCACAATGATGCCCTAGTCCTTTCGAACTCCGCTCTACAACGTGCAATTAAAAAAATGAAACACAATGAAAGTGATCCCCTTTTTTTAGGTTATATGCCTGTGTTCATCAGAAATACGATAAACATGGGCATGGATTAAAAAAAATCAAAACTTTCCTTCCATAGTCTGACCAAGCAAAACAAATTTAATGCATGGTTGGAAATTTAGGTCAATTTTAGGGTTTAAATGTGTTAGTGACCAAAAATACTAAAGAACCTAAGGAGTCTACAGGACTGGCTACAATTAGTAAGGTGATTTATCTCATAGCTAGCTGACAAATGCCATCCATTCCAATACTTTCTACACAAAGATGTCAAATATGCATGGCCAAAAATTGCCAAGCAATATTTCAAGTATTGAAGGACTATCTACTCTCAACACTAGTCTTAGTAGCACCTATTCTAGATCATCCCTTATTGTTATACATATCAGCTACAGAGCACTAATTGGGGGCATTATTGGCCAAGATTGATTCCAAAGATAAGGAAAGAGCCATCTACTATATCAATTGCACACTTGTGGCATATGAACTAAATTACACTATAATTGAACGAGCATTCTTGGTTGTAGTTTTTGCTTCCCAAAAACTTAGTCATTACTATTAGTAATAACTGAGAGGGGGGGGGGGGGGGGAANGGGGTGAATCAGTGGCCTAAAAAATTTATCCTTCAAACATTAACCACCAATAAGTAAACCTTAGATTATTATGTCCCTACAAGATGCATGCCATGAAATACTAATAATGATTTAACTATCTATTGGTTTTCCTTGTCTATCCTTATTCTCCTTGATTACCGATAACTAGTATAACTATTTACCAAAAATAATTAAATAAGAAGAGTATACCTATCAACCCAGTGTTAACTATGTCAGATACAAAACAATAAAGAAATGAATCATCCACACATAACACATGAATTTTTAACATGGAAACCCTGTTAAGGGAAAAACCACTGGGACTGGTACCCAAAATTTTCACTCTTCTAAAGTGAGCCCTGTTAGGAGCCAACCCTGTTAAAGGTTACAAACACATTGTTAAGTGTGACCTTGTTAGAGGATTTTATACATAGAGGTTGTCACTTAGTATCGGGCATCTATTTCTACCATCCTTGAATCAACCTCCTTCTAAGACTGTCAATAGGTATCAGGCAAGTCCAATGCTACTTTCATGAATCAACCTTTTTGGCACTCCTTGCGATGTGCCTCAATATATAGAAGACTGTTAAGTCCTACTCTATTAAGAGACTTGATGCTTCAATGGTTAAACTAAAACACTATGACCTACTCATGATGCAACTTTGAATGGAAGATTTTTAGATCTATTTAAGTACATTACCTCTTTGATCAATGTATCAATTCAATTCTTTGTGCTCCACACTTTCTTCTTTGTGATGTTGTGCTTCACTGTTCATTGGTGTCTGCGGAATTCTTTAGCTCTCCTTCAGCTTGATTGATCAGGACTGTATTAAGATATTCTTCATCAGTTTCTCTTCAGCATCCTCTTTCTATTCACTCCCTTTAAACCCCTTTTCATGCATTCTGAAAATGAATTAAGCTTGTCTCTTATATAGACATGATATTCAATATTTATTTATTCTTGATTCTTGGCGTGAAAACCAATCTAGCCAATTTGATTTAAAGCATAACTCCTAATTTATCTTGTAGTTATCTTCTTGCCAACTATACAGATCTTCTTTAAATCAATCACTTACCTCTGGTCGAATAAAACAAAGAAAACAACCAGTTAAGTCTATCTTTAGCTCTTTCCAGCTAGATATTTTGTCATTTTCTAAACTCTCTATTCCGTCGGTCAACTCTAAAATTAGTCATTGGTGACAACTGACAGTTCCATCGGTGTGACTCTAGTTAGCTTTGGGATCTTTGTCCATCGGGCATCATTAGATTTTTACTCGTCGGGCAACTCTATTTTTAGCTCATTGGTCATCCTGTGGTTTTGCTTTGTTGGGAAACACTATCTTCTACTCATCAGGTATCACTGTGAATTTTCTTCTTTGCCTTTACTGATGGTGTGCACTCCATTGGTGTTGTTTGTCACTTAGTGAATACTTGAATTTTATGCATTGCTGAAAGCATAACCTTTTTCCATTGATTCTCTGAAGTCTTTGGCATTATGTACATGACCATATAGATGATATCAAGTTGACATCAATGACAATACAAATCATTAACTGATTTAATGCCTTGCATTATCTTCAACTTAACATTATCAAACATTCAATTAGTTACATGTCATCAATCTCTCCCTTTGGAATTGATGGCAACATACTATATTATCACACTATACTATTTCTAATACAATATGAAATACAATAGTTGAGATTCAACAAACTACCAATCTTTTTGTTTGATAATTGATAAATGTCTGATCTCCAGTAAGCTCTATTTTAGCTTAGATTTGACTCTTGTAGCTCTTTGTCTTCTGATGTGTTGAGTCTTCTTCTTGTGTCAATTTCTCTCCTTTGATTGTTCTCTCTTTTGTGATGTCTTTTTTTTTCTTGTCAGCAACTCTCCCTTTGTGTAATCTTTTATACAACTTCTCTCTCCCTTAGGATATAATCTCTCCTAGGTGGAGTAATGTGATAATGGATAACCTTTCTCTCTTTCTAGAAAGATGTGATAATATGGATAATCTCTCTCCCTTTGACAACAATGCCAAACAAATAATTTAAAAATATCTGACATGCATGTCAAACAATCATTTTCTTTCCATCCATAATATATTCCTTGAATTTCCTTTATCCATCAGCAATACAACAATATTATCTGGTGCTCAGTTCTGATATATACCTGTCTGTCTATAGATGTAGCTTTGAAGTTCATCTCTTTTCTTGCATCAACATGAATGATATTCTAATAATATGTAGGCTGATGCAGCCTTCAGTCATTTTACTAACTGGTAGACAAGGGTTTGACCCCTAGTTTCTTTATCAAGTACTCAAATGTATCCTTGGGAAGTGGCTTGGTGAAGATATCAACTAATTGTTCTTTTGATTGCACATACTCAATTATCATCTCTTTTTCTTGGACTTATTCTCTCAAATGATGATACTTGATGGAAATGTGTTTAGTCTTTGCATGCATGACTGGAATCTTAGAAATGTTTATTGCACTGGTGTTATCACAATAGATAATTACTAGTTCTAATATCTTCATATGCATACCTTCCAATAGTTGTTTGATCCATGAAATATTTGAGAAATTTGCAGCAGCAACAACATACTCTACTTTTTTAGTAGAGTGAGAGATGCATCCTTGCTTCTTGCTTATCCATGTGACAAGTCTGTCACCCATAAAGAATGCTCCTCCAGTTGTTCTCTTCTGGTCATCAAGATTTCCATCCCAATCAATGTCTGTAAACACCTTAAGTTTAAATATGCATTCTCTTCTATACCATAAGCCAAATTCCTTAGTATTCTTCAGATATCTTAGAATTATTTTCACAGTAGTCATATGTGATTCCCTGGGGTTAGCAGAAAATCTAGCAACAATTCCTACTGCATGTGCAATATCTGGTTTAGTGTGTACAACATACATGAGTTTTCTAATCATTCATCTGTACAAAGTTTGATTTACCTTTGTTGCCTTGTCCTCCTTTGTTAACTTACATCTAGTAGCCATTGGTGTTCCAACTAGTTTGGAATCTTCCATATTGAATATTTTCAAGACCTCTTTGATGTATTTGGACTGTGTAATGAAAATACTTTCACTTTGTTGAATGATCTATAGACCAAGAAAGAACTTAATATCTCCAAACATAGACATCTCAAACTCTTTTCTCATCTCATTATAAAATGATTTGCATATCATATCATTGCCTCCAAATATGATTTCATCAACAATTATTTCAGCAATCAAAGCGTTAGCATAAGTATATTCCTTCACATAAAGATTATTGTTTTCACTAGTCCTTACAAATCCTATACTTATTAGATAGGAATTAAGTCATTCATACCAAGCTCTAGGAGCTTGTTTCAATCCATACAAGGCTTTGTGAATTCTACATACCATGTTTCTCTTGTATGGATTGACAAACCCTTCTGGTTGCTCAATGTATACCTCTTCTTCAAGTATTACATTTAGGAATGTTGAATTGACATCCATTTGATATACTTTGAATCCTTTGAATGTAGCATAAGCAAGTAGTATTCTTACTCCTTCTAGCCTAGCAATGGGTGCAAAGGTCTCTCCATAGTCTATACCTTCTTCTTGTGCATACCCCTTGCATACTAGTCTTGCTTTGTTTCTTGTGACTTCTCCATTCTCGTTCAGCTTATTCCCGAATATCCATTTTGTACCAATGAAATTCTTATCATCTAGTCTTGGCACCGGTGACCATGTCTTGTTATTCTCAATTTATTCAATCTCATCCTTCATAGCACTTATCCATTCTTCATTATCTAGTGCAACATTAACAGATTTTGGCTCAAACTCACAAATTAAACAATTTGAGTTTAAAGACTTACTTCTTGTTCTTGTACCAGCTTTCTTATCTCCTATGATCTGGATCTATGGATGGTTCCTTCTTACATATCTTGCAAGTATAGGTACAACTCTTTTGGTATCATCTTGATCATCATTTTGATCTTCATTCTATTCTTCATCACCTTGCACATTATTTTGATTATCATCCTAACTGTCAATAACAACAGTCTGACCGTCGGTTGCAACATTTTGTTGTTCTAGAATTAAGCATTGTTGCTCGAGAAGAGTGTTGGGTTCTTCACAGTATACAAACTTTTTGTAGTCCTATGGTTCTTTTGTGCTCTGCAGCTCATTCTTTTCTACAAATTCATCTATCTTTACATTTGCACTTTCAACAATTTTGTTAGAAGCCTTGATGAGACATTTATAAGATTTTCTCTTGGTAGAATACCGTAGAAAAATACCTTCATCACTCTTGGCATCAAGATTTCCATTTCTATCATCATTTAATACATAACATTAACTACCAAAGACTTTGAAGTAACTTACATTGGGTGTTTTACCATACCATAGCTCATAAGATGTCTTCTTTGTGTCCTTCTTTAATTATACTCTGTTCAGTGTGTAGACAGTGGTACTGACAACTTCCCTCCAGAAGATTTGGGTGATGCCTTTCTCTATCATCAGTGTTCTAGCACAATCAACTATTAATCTGTTCCTTCTCTTAGCAATCCCATTTTGTTGTGGTGTTCTTGGTGCAGAAACCTATCTTTTTATACCATGCTCATTACAGAAATTAGTGACTTCATCTGATATAAATTTTCCTCCTCTATCTAACCTCAAGTATTTCAAATCCTTACCACTTTGTTTCTTTACCATAGCTTTATACCATTTACACATCTTGAATGCTTCAGATTTATCTTTTAGAAACATGACTGTCATCATTCTAGAGTAATCATCAACAAAGAGAATAAAATACCTATCTCCATAATAACTCTTAGTCCTCATTGGTCCACATAGATCAGTATGGACTAATTCTAGAATATCATCAGATGTATGGGTTTTACTTTTGAAACTAGACTTAGTCATTTTACCATTTTGACAATTCTTGTACATGATGTTGTCTGGCTTTGTCATCGTCGGTAAGCATCCTACATTTCTCCTTCTGCTTATTTTCATCATGTTGTCAAAGTTCACATGACACAATATTTTGTGCCACAACCATATGTCTTCATTTCTAGTCATTAAGCAATTGGTGTTAGTATCATTCAGATAGAATAAGTTACCTTTAATTTGTTCACCGGTACCAATCAGTTTTCCTGATTCATTGAAGATCTTTGCCTTCTTATTCTCAAATTCTACTCTGTGACCTAAATTATTCAGCTGAGAAACACTCAACAGATTATAATTCAATCATTTTACCCAATAAACATTCTCACATTTAATCAGGTTATTCAGCATTATAGTTCCTTTACCTTCAACTAGACAAGGTGTATCATTACTCAAAAGTGTTAATGATGGGGAGGTCACCTTTCTCTTCTAGATTCCTACTCCCTCTTAGGAATCTCACTTTGGACCCTATTCACTTAAGGATCCCCTAGACTCCCACTCGAGTCTCTTAGGGTTACTCACAGACCCTAACTGGAAGGATTTCTATACTCCCTCTCTCCTAGGTTTCCTACCCATCGAAATGCTTCACTCTCTACCTTATCTTCCTCTCCATG
>MU225952.1:2598097-2610659 GCA_018584345.1 Thuja plicata | reverse complement strand
CTCTTCTCAATCCCAAACACAAAAATAGAATAAAAATACATGAGGGATGCTTCTTGATGGTCACACTCCATAGGATGGATTATAAGAGTCAAAAAGCATCCATGAGACTTTATTGAATTCAAAATCCTACTCTACAGAAGTCTGCACACAATAGAAGCACACACAGAAAACACAGGAAACTATTCTTTATTGAAAACCATAAAATTACAATGCAGACTGAAATCTTCTTCGCTAGTCTACTCAGTCTCTAACTTCTCCAACCTCCTCCAAAATGGTTCTTTCCTTCATTTTATATCTCAGCCTGTTCTTGACTGTAACCGTTTCTAGGTTACCTACCGTCTACAGATTCTAACTCGGCTCTTCATCTTCCTCCCGTAACTGTCATCAAATCATCATCAGCATGGTTATCTACGTGGACAACACTTTCCTCCATGGCATTCTCTTTTTATCTTTCCTCTGCGGTGTTGACAAGTCAACATATTTTCTTCCTCTTTTAGTCGCACTGTCGCGAGTCCTAATAACTATGCATGCGACCTTGTGATGCCTTCTTGTCGCGCGCTCGCAACACTTCTACACGAGTTGCCTTTTGTTCTGCGACTGTGCGATGCATTGCAGTCGCGCTCTCACAATGTTTTGAAACAAGTTGACAATTACCCTGTGACTCTGAGATGTCTCATTGTCGTGCACTCACAATGGTTTGAACTGAACTGACAATGACTCTGCGACTCTGCGATGCCTTGTTGCCGTGCACTCGCAATGCTCATTAACTAACTGTCTGCTATCATGCGATCACGCGATGCATTGGTTGTCACTCACTCGCACACTTATGAATTTAACCGCCAATCAACTCGCAAGCTTGCGATACATTATCATCACGTTGTCGCATCAGCTTTACACTAACCGCCAAATTCCTTCTGACTATGCGATTATACTGTCATCGCATTCCCGCGACTATTTTCCCTTAACCGCCAGTAACCTGCCAACTGTGTGATATACTACTATCGCATCCTCGCACACTTTTTCCACTTAACTGCTGATCTTCTGCAATTGTGCGATATACTAACATCGCCTTGTCGCACCCGTTTCAACGTAACCACCCAACACCTTGTGACTGCGCGATAAGTATAAAGGTAACTGGCCCGCTCTTGCGATAGGAGTTAAAAAGCTGAAGTTGTTAGCGTTTGGGGAAAACTGCTAACCGAAACCGAACTAACTGTTAACCATGATCTGCTCCATTGATCACTCTATTTAAACCTGCTAGGGTTTCAGAGCTAAAACCCTAGGGTGCTCTACACCAGTTAAACTTTTCTTTATCACTAGTCATGTGGTGAGTGCAGCCACTATCTATAATCCAGATGTCATTCTTTCTAACCTTAGATATGAGTGCAATTTCTACATACCTTTCATATTCATCTTAATCATCCTTCATAGCTACAAATACCATCATGATGTCTTCATCAGGTTCGGTGTCAGTATCTTCATCTTTGCAAGCAGCTAGGTAGCTAGCCTTCTTTCCTTTGTCCTTGTAGTCTCAGGTATCTCTTCTTTCTGATTGTCGGTAACCTCTGTAATCTTTGTAATCACCTCTATCATATTTCTTCTAAAAAGAACTATCATTACTTCTATCATCTTTTCTTATGTTAGGACATCTTGCAGCAAAGTGTCCAATCTCTTTACAATTAAAGCATACAAGTGGTAACTTTCCTTTGTATTTACCCTTGCCTCTCTGCATTCTTCTAGCCATAAGTGCTTCTATTTCATCTAGATCTTCTTCTTCACTTTCACTTTCACTATCTCTTCTAGATGTGTGTTTATGACTTGATTTTCTTATTCTCATAGAAGACTTAAATGCAGACTCTAAGTTTGGTAAGACACTATTAGCAAAGTTGTTCATCTCAAATGAAATTAATCTACCAATTAAACTATCAAGAGTAATTGCATTGTTTTCTACTACTCTCATTTCTTGAATGGTAGAAACTCTAATAGCATATACAGGCAGTAAGGTTCTTAATATTTTACTTACCACTGTCTCCTCTTCAAGTGTATCTCCAACTCCTCATATAGCATTGACTACTTCTTTTATTCTTCTATTGTACTATGTGATGTTTTCTCCTTCTTTCATTCTGAGATCATCAAATTTTCCTCTAAGGCTTTCTGCCTTGGCTCTTAGAACATTTGTATCACCTCCATGTACAAGCTTTAGTTTGTCCCACATCTTCTTTACAGTTTTGCAATCCTTGACATCTTCAAATTCAGCATCAGAGAGTGAGGAAGAAAGCTCTATGACCATGCAGTTGTGCTCATGCTTCTCTCTCAATTGATCTACTGTTAATGATCCTGTGGGAAACACATATTTAGTATCTAGGAATTGAGTAACATCATTACCAATACCTGATAAGTGGAGTCTTATCCTGCTTTTCCATGAAGCAAATTTGTCTTTGTTCAACTTGGGCACATCTCGTCTGTTCATCTTGTGATCTTGACTTAGGTCTTGAAATCTTCCTTTCTAAGCACACAAGCTCTTATACCAATTGTTAGTAATAACTAAGAGTGGGGTGAATCAGTGGCCTCAAAAATTTATCCTTCAAACATTAACCACCAATCATTAAACCTCAGATTATTATATCCCTACAAGATGCATGCCATGAAATAATAATAATGATTTAACTATCTGTCATTTTTCCTTGTTTGTCCTTATTCTCCTTGATTACTGATAAGCAGTATAACTATTTACAGAAACTCAGTAAATAAGCAGAGTATACCGATCAACCCAGTGTTAACTATGTTAGATACAAAACAATAAAGAAATGAATCATACACACATAATAGATGAATGTTTAACATGGAAACCCTATTAAGGGAAAAACCACTAGGACCAGTACCCCAAATTTTCACTCTTCTAAAGTGAGCCCTGTTAGGAGCCAACCCTATTAAAGGTTACAAACACATTGTTAAGTGTAACCTTGTTAGAGGATTTTATACATAGAGGTTGTCACTTAGTATCGGGCATCTATTGCTACCATCCTTGAATCAGCCTCCTTCTTAGACTGTCAATAGGTATCGGGCAAGTCCAATGCTACTTTCACGAATCAACCTTTTTGGCACTCCTTCAGATGTACCTTAATATATAGAAGACTATTAAGTCCTACTCTGTTAAGAGACATGATGCTTCAATGGCTAAACTGAAACACTATGACCTATTCATGATGCAACTTTGAATTGCATATTTTTAGATCTATTTAAGTACATTACCTCTCTGATCAATGTATCAATTCAATTCTTTGTGCTCCACACTTTCTGCTCTGTGATTTTGTGCTTCACTATTCCTCGGTGTCTGCAGAATTCTTTAGCTCTCCTTCAGCTTGATTGATCAAGACTATATGAAGATATTCTTCATCAGTTTCTCTTTAGCATCCTCTTTCTATTCACTCCCCTTAATCCC
Organism: Thuja plicata; assembly: GCA_018584345.1. Lineage (NCBI taxonomy): Eukaryota > Viridiplantae > Streptophyta > Pinopsida > Cupressales > Cupressaceae > Thuja > Thuja plicata. The sequence continues at coordinate 2,607,217 of MU225952.1, read as the reverse complement.
CTTTTCATGCATTCCAAAAATGAAATAAGCTTGTCTCTTATATAGACATGATATTCACTATTTCTTGATCTTGATTCTTGGCATGAAAAATAATCTAGCCAATTTTATTTAAAGCATAACTCCTAATTTAGCTCGTAGTTATCTTCTTTCCAAATGTACAAATCTTCTTTAAATCAATCACTTAACTCTGGTTGAATAAAACAAAGAAAACAACCAGTTAATTCTATCTTTAGCTCTTGCCAACTAGATATTTTTTCATTTTCTTAACTCTCTATTCCGTCGGTCAACTCTGTAGTTAGTCATTGGTGACAACTGACAGTTCCATCGACGTGACTCCAGTTAGCTTTTGGATCTCCATCCATTGGGCATCATTGGATTTTTACTTGTCAGGCAACTCTTTTTTTAGCTTGTCGGTCATCCTGTGGTTTTTCTTCGTCGAGCAACACTATCTTCTGCTCGTCGGGTATCATTGTGACTTTTTTTCTTTGCCTTTACCGATGGTGTGCACTCTGTTGGTGTTGTCTTTCACTTAGTGAATACTTGACTTTGATGCATTGCTAAAAGCATAACCTATGTTCCATTAATTCTCTGAAGTCTTTGGCATTATGTACATGACCATACATATGATATCAAGTTGACATCAATGACAATACAAACCATTAACTAATTTAATGCCTTGCATTATCTTCAACTTAACATTATCAAACATTTAATTAGTTACATGTCATCAATTACATGCTAAGTCACAATATGATCTTAATACCAAAGATTGATCCATTGAAATATCTATTAAGTAAAGCTACATTAATAGGGTGTATCGCCAAATGGGTCATGATACTCAATGAGTTCGACATTGATTACATGGATACAAATGAATAAAGGGTCAAACAATTGTTGACCAGTTGGAAGATGTGACCTTACCTTTTATTCATCCAATGTTGATAGAGTTCACAGATGAAAGCATATTTTATCTAGAGGAGAAGAAATAGTGGAAACTATACTTTGATGGCTCTCACATGCAAAAAGGATCAGGTGTTGGCATAGTGTTTATCACTCCCCAAGGTGACTCCATTCTGAGATCATACAAGTTGAGCTTTGATTGTGCCAACAATATAGCTGAATATAAAGCATTGATCATAGGGCTCAAGAAAATTTTCCAATGGAAGATCCAACAGTTACAAGTATTTGGAGACTCTCAACTAATTATCAACCAAGTCAATGAAACCTACAACACAAAAGATGATAAACTTATTTTGTATAAATCCTTGGCGCAAGACATAAAGAAATTTTTTGAAATGATATCATTTGAGCAGTTAGCAAGGATAAAGAACAAAGCAACATATGATATGGCTATTTTAGGATCTTTTCTCGACATGCCACTAGATGTGACACATTATGAATTCAGGGTTGAACATCTCACATTCTCTACCTTTGAAGTGCCCAAGTCTAAGGTCGTGTGCAAAATTGTTGGTCCCAATTCTCCCTGGTACCAAGATATATATGTCTATCTAACTAGCCAAACCATCCCCATTGACTTGTCCTGGAACCAAAATAATTCCTTGATAAGTCAAGCCTCTCGATAAACTATCATAGCCAATACACTTTTTCATTGTAGTCTGGATGGAACACTCCTCAGATGTCTTAACTCGGAAGAATCACAAACAACAATTTTAGAAGTATATGAGGGCATTTGCAGTGCTCATTCTATTGGCTTAACTTTAGCTAAAAAGATTTTAATAATTGGCCTATAATGCAAACAGATTCTTGCCTATATGTAAAAAAATGTAGAAAGTGTTAGATACACGGGAACCTCCTCCATGCACCTTCTCAGGAGTTGTAGCCACTCACATCACCATGGCCCTTTTTACAATTGGGGTTCGACCTAGTTGAAAATATTCATCCCTTACCCTCTGATGGTTATAAGTACATAATAATAGCCACTGAGTACTTTAAAAAGTGGGTTGAAGCAATGTCAATGACCTACACCACTGGAAAACATATTTCCAAGTTCCTTCTAAACTATATCATAAGCCAGTATAGTGTTCCACAAATAATCATTATAGATCATGGCTCCCCCTTCAAAAATAAGCAAGTAGATGAGATTTGCAGAAAATTCTATATCCACCATAGCTATTCTTCACTCTAATTTCCCCAAGGAAATGACTAGGCTGAGGCTACAAATAAAACTATTATTAAAATTCTAAAATATATAGTCAATAAAGCTGGTTGAGACTGGCATCTCCAACTCAACCCCACCTTATGGGCATACCACACTATTTTTCACACTCCCATAGGAACCACTCTATATTTACTAGTATATGGTATTGAATCCATCTTGCCAATTGAGGTTTAACACCCATCATTACGTGTATCCCTCAAGCACATCATTTCAGATGAGGAATATAGAGTATCTTGACTACAAGAGCTAGAATTTCTTGAGGAAAAGAGACAAAAGGCACTGACACATTTGCAAGCATATCAAAAAAATCTCAGAAGAAGCTACAACAAAAAGGTCATCCCCAGAGCTTTTGAAGTTGGTGATCTAGTCCTAACAAAAAATTAGAAAAATCAGACAAAAAGAGAAAAACCACAAATGTTTGAACCAAACTCATTGGGTCCTTACATCATTACATCAGTCTATGGGTCTTGAGCATATCATATATCCACATCAAAGGGTGAACCCCTATTAGATATTATCAACATCTTGCATCTGTGCAAGTACTATTCATAGCTGTCAAAGTACACCCATTTCAAAAAGGCAAAAAATTAAAAAATAAAGAAAACAAGTCACCTTGGAAAAAACTTGGCAATCAAGCATCTTTGGTAACACAAAAATAGAAATACAAGAGAAATAAATTCATCCTATGGTGAAAACCACTTTGATAGCACCTTGGGAAAGTACCATGGTGAAAACTGAGCAATCTGGCACCATGTGTAGAGATCGTTTCTCTAGCATATATCATGACTCCAACCTGATATCACTTATCATTTCACCCATGTTCCACAATAAAACCCATCATGGCTTGAAGTTTGTTAGAATTATTTGTATCCCATGGTCCCATATTTAGCTCAAAGTCAGTCCACCATGACCATTTCACAATGAAATACCCACTCTGTCTAGACTGGGGGCACCCAATGTCATGATCCATTGAGCACTGAAAAAATCCTTCAATTTTTTTTAAAAATTCTGAAAAATACATAAAAATTAAAAAATGTCCTGAAAAAATCTCTAAAGATAAGAAAATCTTTTAAAAAGTTCTAAAACAATAAAAAAACTCAAAAATATTCATCTAGGGTGACCATGTATGGGGTGTCTATGATAAGGGCCTTCGCTTATGTGATACATTGCACATGCCTCGACTCCAAACATATGAACCCTGTGGTGGACTAAAAACATTTGTAAAAGGTTCTGAAATTTTTTTGTCATCATACAACCAAAAAATTTATAAAATCAAGAAAATCTACAATAAATCTCTTTTGGATATAAATTTAGCTCCTTTACATTTTGAAACAAACATTAAATGACATCATTCAGTAGATCTGAGCTTCAGAAAAACCAAGTCAAAGCAGTCAAACTCATCAGTAGGTCCTCGGTCAAATTGATCACATTGTCTCATCTATCAATGGAGTCCCATAGTATAGTCTTTTGTCAAGAAACTCATGTTATTTTAAACAAGAAAGGGAACACTCAAAACCAAATGGAGCACTCTTATATGGGTTACCCTATAGTTCATCTGATAACATCAACAAAATGTCAAAATTCAATATCCAAACAACTACAAAAATACAGACACAAAATCAGTATGGTTGCTTACTTGTTGAGTCCAGTTGGTCTTTTTATGTCTTGATTTGTACAAGTCATATTCATATGCATCTACATGATTCCACCTAAGTGATTAGAGATGCTATGATGGTTCATGACTTATATTTTATTATTTGTTATCTGTGGGATGTTGACTGAGAAATCTTAAAAGAGCATTTTGGGTGTCTGTGGTAAGAGCCTTAACAACCACATATAGTATCTAATTTCAGGGCTTGCAATAGATGAATTGGTTGTGATATACCACACATACCTTGACTCTTAATGTCTGACCTAGATTTATCATCCTACATTCCTTGTCTGTTCAAAGTGCTTGTTAGAATGCAAAAGGATAGTCATGCCTAGATATTTAATATCTAGGTATGATGATATTCAAGTTTTCTATAATAAAAGTGGCTCAATGATGAAAGATATTGTTCAAATCAGTTAGAATTCAAATGTGGTTATTAAAATTGGAAGTTCTTTTTTTACTATAATCTAAAGGCTTCAATCAAGGATTCATCCTCATTGTCTCCCCTCTTAACTTTCTATCAATCAATTCTAACATTATATTGGTCAGTCTTATACAGGGCATGTCTTCCCTACAACCAGACATTTTTTGCTAGTCTTATATAGGATGGGTCCTTCCTAAAAGAATATATGATTCTTATCAACAATCACTATGACCAATGAAGATCAAGCAATCATCATGACCTGCTAACATTCTTCACTTCTTACTAATTATTCTTTTCTTGCATCATTTCATCTAATATTCATCATCTTCTTTCAAGAGATTATTCATTCCTTTCTATCATAAATAATCTCTCAAGGGGGCATCATTTACCTTGTTGTCACTTTTATTCCCACTGGAGCATACTGGGGCATGATTTGTATCAATTATTCTTTGAAACAATGACTAAAAAGCATTGTATCAAAGAGGGGCAAAATGTAGACACCTAAACATGGCCTATTGCTCTAATGCAATGATATTACTAATATTCATCTTTAATTTATTTAATAATATTTATTATTTAATAAATTGTGTCTTTTTACCATATTCTAAGATTAAAATCATCATTTCCCTTTAATTTCCTAATTAAGTAGTTTTAATTAATTACTTTAATTATTCAACATCTAATCAATATTTCATCACCTATTCGTCTACAAAATAATTAAATAATTAAACATTATTTAATTATTCCATCTCTCCTTATAATTAATTAAATAATCAAATTTAATAAATGTTCCCCTTCACTAATTATTACATTTATGTAATAATTAAATCAAATTCTATCTCACAATTAAATAAATGATATTTATATAATTAAACTAATCATTCCCCTCTCATGATTAAATAAATTATATTTATTTAATTAAACTAATTATCCCCCTCTCATGATTAAATAAATTATAATTATTTAATTAAACTAATAATTCCCCTCTCATGATTAAATAAGTTATATTTAATTAATTAAACTAATAATTCATCTCTCATGATTAAATGACTTATATTTATTTAATTAAACTAATAATTCCTCTCATAAATAAATAAGTAATTATTTGTTTACAAAATATCCCCACATGTGCAAATAAATAATTTATTATTTATTTAAATCATAATTATCATCCTAAATTCCTAACTCACACTCCCTTTGAGTTATCTTCTCAATCACAATTCCTTCCTCCACAATTCTCTCTCCTAACTATTCAATCCACATTGTTAATTCATCCCCCAACAATCAGTTAAGTCTCCAGCCAATTCAGTCTTCTAATCCATGCAATCATCTAACTCATCCATACCATTTGTTAACTCACTAGTCTATTCAAGTCATCTCTCTAATCTATTTGCTAACAGGTCAATCAATCCCCAAACATGACAGTCAAGCAGAGTTGAAGTCCTACTCACTCTAAGTTCAACTCCTCAATCACAGTCAATCAATCCTTCAATCATGGAATCTTGGTCGGAATCCTAAAAATCTTATAAATAGAGAGCCAACCCTTTGGTTTTGGTAACCACAATTTCTTTGAATTCTTATGCTGGCATACAATCGGGCACTCATTTTTGAGAGCCTGCATTGCATAAGGAAAGAGAACACCAAGGAAGGATTTTATGGTTTACATATTCATGTTCTTAGAATAATTTTATATTATTAATGATTTATGCTTTATATTTTTCTTTCTTTCTTTCTTGATATTGGGAATACTAATTTCTTTAACAATCTCTTTGTGGTTGAGATTTCAGTGTTATTGCAGGATTCTACTATACCAGATTACAACATGATCTAGATTTTATACATTTTCTAGATAATGTATCTTCCTCACCACCTAAAAACGATGAGCATTATCATCTCCCCAAAGATAATATTCCTTCCTCTATTCCTCCTTATACAATACACACTCACAAACCTCAAGATGAATCACCTTCTCCTTCTACATTAAAGGCTACTTATAACATGAGATATGATATTACCACTCAACAAGGATAAAAAGGTTAAGGGATTGGTATTAATGAACAAGGCATTAAAAATCCTATTAACCCTCCTCAATAACATCATAAAGGTGGTTAACATTTCATAACTTATGTTAATCCTTTACCATCCCCATGTCAACCAAAACCTCCTCTTGACATTCTTTTTCCAACTCCATCTAATGATATGTCACCTTTTGATAACTGCTTAGCTTTGGCCAAAAGGATTTATTGGAGTATGAAATATAATTCTAAAATAATATTCCCTTATAGGAACTTTCCAAAAAAACAAAAACCTATCAATGGTGAATTTTTGTGTTTATTTTATCATACCAACAAGCATTCTATTTGTGACTGTGTTGAATTTAGACAATTTGTTCAAGATTTGGTTGATAGATGTATTCTTCATTTAACACCAGATCTTTTACATTTCCTTGATATCAAATAAATACCTTATCATATCTTTTTTCCTGTTATTTTTTTCTCCATTATGTAAATCCCTTTTGTGTAATGAGTTTGGAGGCATCATAACAGGAATTTCCCTCTTGTTCTCTCCACCGAGGGGCAAGAGGTCATCATTTCTTTCTTCTTTTAGGGATCCATTTATCCCTTTATTGATATGTTTCAATTATAAAAAGACATCCCTTCTAGCATGTATTAGTCATTCTACATAAGGATATTAACATCCTGAGTTACAATCTATGATGACATGTAGCTGATTGAATGTTTGATAATGTTAAGTTGAAGATAATGCAAGGCATTAAATAAGTTAATGTATTATATTGTCATTGATATCAACTTGATATCATCTGAACAGTCATGTAGATAATTCCAAAGACTTCAAAGAACCAAAGGAACAAAGGTTATGCTTTCAGCAATGCATAAAAAGTCAAGTATTCACTAAGTGACAAACAACACCGACAGAGTGCACACCAACGGATAGAGCAAAGAAGAAAAGTCACAGTGATACCCAACGATCAGAAGCATAGTGTTTCCCGATGAAGCAAAACCATAGTGTTGCCCGATAAGCAAAGTTAGAAGGTTGCCTGATGAGCTAAAGATAGTGTTGCCCAACGAGTAAAATTCTAATGATGCCCGACAGACAGAGATTACGAAGCTAACTGGAGTCTCACTGACGGAACTGTCAGTTGTCACCGATGACTAACTACAGTGGTGACCGACGGAATAAAGAGTTTAAAAATGACAAAATATCTAGCTGGAAGAGCTAAATAAGGACTTAACCAGTTGTCTACTTTGTTTTATTTGACCAAAGATAAGTGATTAATTTAAAGATGATTTGTACCGTTGGCAAGAAGATATCTACGATACAAATTAGGAGTTATGCTTTAAATCTAATTGGTTGGATTGTTTATCATGCCAAGAATCAAGAATCAAGAAACAATAAATATTATGTCTATATAAGAGACAAGCTTAATTCATTTACGAATGGGATTAAGGGGAGTGAATAGATAGAGTATGTTGAAGAGAAACTGATGAAGAACAACTTCATGCAATACTGATCAAACAAGTTGAAGGAAGAGCTAAGGAATTCTACAGACACCGACGAATATTGAGCATAGCATCATAGAGCAGAAAGTATGGAGAACAAAGGATTGAATTGATACATTGGTCAAAGAGGTAATGTACTTAAATAGATCTGAAAATCTGTAATTCAAAGTTGCAATATGAATAGGTCATAGTGTTTTAGTTTAACCATTGAAGCATCAAGTCTCTTAACCGATTAGGACTTAACAGTCTTCTATATATTGAGGTACATCTCAAGGAGTGCCAAAAAGGTTGATTAATGAAAGTAGCATTGGACTTTCCCAATACCTATTGACAGTCTAAGAAGGAGGCTGATTCAAGGATGGTAGTAATAGAAGTCTGACACTAAGTAACAACCTCTATGTATAAAATCCTCGAACAAGCTCACACTTAATAGTGTGTTTGTAACCTTTAACAGGGTTGGCTCCTAACAGGGCTCACTTCAAAAGAGTGAAAATTTGGGGTACCAGTCCTATTGGTTTTTTCCTTAACAGGGTTTTCACATTAAAATTCATTTGTTATGTGTATATGATTCATTTCTTTACTGTTTTGCATCTTACATAGCTAACTCTGGATTGATCAGTATACTCTACTTATTTATTGAGTTTCGGTAAATAGTTGTATGCAATGAAAATTCCTGCAACTGCACAACAAGTCAAAACATGCAAAACACAAGATATACCAAATACTAAAAATATGCAAGGAACTTGAAATACAACTAAATTCTCACTACAACCTCTGATGAGCTAAAACAAGTGCACCCAAGACTCTTTTGATTTGCTCTTAGAGATTTTGTGGGTGTGCTCTCCAAACACAATACAATAAATCCCACTATGATGCAAGCTAGAAGATGGTGAAGGGATTGAGAATAAGTATGAGGAACTTACCCCAACCTTCACATGATGAAGATTGAGAATGCAATGACAAATCTAGAATGAAGATACAAGATGAAATAAACTAAGATTGATTTCCATTACCTAACATGTAATATCTAGATGATCTAATGCTCATAAGAAACTAAATAGAATGAAGACTAAGAAATGCTTAAGAAAATTCTCTAAAATGCAAATCACTAGCTAGTTACTCTAGTTGCAAAAATGAGAAGTGAGGCCTCCTTTTATGGAATTGACATGAAAAATGAAGGGCTGAGATTAAGTGGTGAAAAATGAGTGGCTGAGATGAAGGGTTAGGTAGGGTTTTGGTGGGAGTGAAGGAGATTAAGAGGCAAAAGAAATGAGTGGCTAAGATTAAGTGGTTAAAGTGAGGAGTTGACTTTTCAAGGGGAGGGAATAATAATTTAAAAAAGTCA
>MU225952.1:2524305-2560667 GCA_018584345.1 Thuja plicata | reverse complement strand
TTTGCAAATTATAAGTATAATTATTAACTAAACTAATTTTATTATATAATGTTAAATAGAATTTAAATAATATCTATTATTGATTATATATGTAATGTTGTTTTTATAATTATACAATAATATTAATATAATCTATAAATTGTTACACAATATTAAATAGAATGGAATAAGATTATTATTGATTAATAATTTAGATATAAAATGATTATATAAAAATATTAATTAGTAAAAATATATATTTAAATTTATTAAACATTGAATATTATAAAGTTTAAAGGTTATTCTTGAATGTTTCAAAAGATATAAAAATGTTGGAAGAAATCAAATGAGTGATAAGTTGAGGGTATAATATTAAATCATTTAATATTTTTATTTTAGTAATATTAAATCTTGGAAGAATTTATATTTATTTTAGTTAATAATTTAATTTACAAATATTTTAATATAGATATAATAATATTCTAAATAAATTAATATTGCCAATAAGAGAGAGAGAGAGAGAGAGAGAGAGAGAGAGAGAGAGAGAGAGAGAGAGAGAGAGAGAGAGAGAGAGAGAGAGAGAGAGAGAGAGAGAGAGAGAGAGAGAGAGAGAGAGAGATTACATATATGTCAAGTGTAGAAGTTTGGTGGACACTTGTAATTTTTTGAGAATATGAATAAAAGAAGAATGAGATGACAACTCATTAAGAACAATTATTAAAACATACACTAATACACACTAAGGAGGAGAAGGCAAGGCAATGAAGAGTAAATATTACAAGTCATAAAAAAAAAATTAATTGTTATAGATCATAGTCAAGTAAATTAGATTGATTCAACTAAGATATTTTCACATCTACAATAATTATCTGAGCCTAACAATAAAATTATATTATTATTTTTCAGTTAAGTTATGCATCCCAAATACAAGAAAGATAATGTACAATTATACTAAAAAATACACATATCTCTATTATTTAAATAAATATATTTATCACGTATAATTGATAGAATATTTGAAAATTGATGTATTCTTCTCCCACACTAAATAGTTTGTGAAAGAATTTCTTTGTTCAATTTCTCATGTGGAATCACCCAACCATTGGTAGTGACCTAAAATAACTAGGGTTTGGATCACTTTCTCCAGTCATGCTTAAAATTTTTCCCTAAAGGAATTGTGAGAGTCAGAAGCAAAAGCATAGAGTCATCCTTGGAAAAGTTCAATTTGTCTTCATTGCTACCCAAGTTTGATGAATTCACATTGGATTACTTCGAAAACACAAAAAAGTTTGAGTGGACTCAAATAGAAGTAAAACAAGCTCTAAAGAAACTACAAGAAAGCCTTGACTTAGCATTAGAATATGTGCTTCACCACATGCCTAATTTTCAACTAAGGTAGTTTTGATTTCACAAGTACATGCTAGTGTTGCTAATTTTATCCCGAAAAAATAAATTTCTCTTCCCAGAATCTATAAATTTGTATCATGTTATCTCCCAAATTCTCAAAATCTAGATGCCCAATGATAAGAATTTTAATTTGGTACATGATTTCTTTTCTCGTTAGAAGACATGCATAGAACTGAAGCAACAAGCAACTAGATGTTATACAGATGAGATGTATAGTGATGTTCTTGATGAGGAAAACAAAGAAAATGTTTGTGTTACTAGAGAAATTCCTTGAAGCTAAGCCTGAAGAAGAAGAAGATTTGGATGAGACAAATGAAAAATCAAATAGAGGGGGAAAGAAGAATGGACGTCATTGGCTCAACAAAACTTTCTTTACTTACAAATCCCAACCGGTTCATACAAGTTTAAAAACATAAAATGACGTGTGTAAAGATCTTGTATTCTTGTCATTCAGACTAAAAAAAATGTGTACTTGTTCTACTCTATTGAAATTTATAAAGGGATCTCTCATTTAGAGTAGTATCAATGGGTGCTAGATGAAAATTTGTGGGATGTAAATGAGTTTCATTGGACAATTTTGTTAGTAATAACTAAGAGGGGGGGTGAATCAGTGGCCTCAAAAACTTATCCTTAAACTTAACCACCAATCAATAAACCTTAGATTATTATGTCCCTACAAGATGCATGCCATTAAATACTTATAATGATTAACTGTCTATTGGTTTTCCTTGTCTGTCCTTATTCTCCTTGATTACTGATAAGCAGTATAACTATTTACTTAAATACAGTAAATATGCAGAGTATACCGATCAACCCAGTGTTAACTATGTTAGACACAAGACAATAAAGAAATGAATCATACACACATAACACATGAATTTTTAACGTGGAAACCCTGTTAAGGGAAAAACCACTGGGACCGGTACCCCAAATTTTCACTCTTCTGAAGTGAGCCCTGTTAGGAGCCAAACCTGTTAAAGGTTAAAAAGACACTGTTAGGTGTGACCTTGTTAGAGGATTTGACACATATAGGTTGTGACTTAGTATCGGGTATTTAATGTTTCCATCCTTGAATCAGCCTCTCTCTTAGATTGTCAATAGACATCAGGCATATCCAATGCTACTTTCATGAATCAACCTTTTTGGCACTCCTTGCGATGTACCTCAATATATAGAAGACTGTTAAGTCCTGCTCTAATAAGAAACTTGATGCTTCAATGGTTAAATTGAAACAAAATGACCTATTTCTAATGCAACTTGAATTGCATATTTTCATATCTATTTAAGTACATTACCTCTCTAATCAATGTATCAATTCAATTCTTTTGTGCTCCATACTTTCTTCTCGGTGATGTTGTGCTTATTGTTTGTCGGTGTGTGCAGAATTCCTTAGCTCTCCTTCAGCTTTATTTATCAATACTGCATGAAGTTGTTCTTCATCAGTTTCTCTTTAGCATCCTCTTTCTATTTACTCCCCTTAATCCCCTTTTGATGTGATACAAAAATGAATTAAGCTTGTCTCTTATATAGACATGATATTCACTATTTCTTGATTCTTGGTTCTTGGCGTGAAAAATAATCCAGCCAATTTGATTTAAAGCATAACTCCTGATTTGTCTCATAGTTATCTTCATGCCAACTGTATAAAATCATAACTCCTAATTTGTCTCATAGTTATCTTCATGCCAACTATATAAATTAGTTTTAAGTCAATTACTTAACTCTGGTCGAATAAAACAAAGAAAACAACCAGTTAAGTCTATCTTTAGCTCTTGCCAGCTAGATATTTTGTCATTTTCTAAACTCTCTATTCCATCGGTCACCTCTTCAGTTAGTCATCGGTTACAAATATCACTTCTATCGATGTGACTCCAGTTAGCTTCAGGATCTCCATCCGTCAGGCATCATTGGATTTTTTACTTGTTGGGCAACTCTGTTTTCAGCTCGTCGAGCATCCTATTGTTTGCTTCATCAGGAAACACTTTCTTCTTCTCGGCAGGTATCACTGTGACTTTTATTATTTGTCTTTACCGATGGTGTGCACTCCATCGGTGTTATCTGTCAGTGAATACTTGACTTTTATGTTTTTCTGAAAGCATAACCTTTGTTCCATTGATTCTTTGAAGTCTTTGGCATTATGTACATGACCGTATAGATGATATCAAGTTGACATCATTGACAATACAAACCATTAACTGATTTAATGCCTTGCATTATCTTCAACTTAACATTATCAAACATTTAATCAGTTACATGTCATCAAATTTTGGTGTTTCCGATCATGCAAACTAGTTGCAAAAAACATTAAAGAAATTCAAAGATGCAAAAAATGGATATGACAAAATATGCCAAGACATGGAAGAAATCAACAAATGGAGACAACTTGAAGTATTAAAAAAAGAAAAAATTCATAGCATTACTACAACTATATGACATGTTTCCTCTTTTGAACACTCTCATATTTTCCCATTTATATGTTTTGTGTGTGCATGATTGTAGAAGTTTCAAGTGCTCTTTCAACAAACACATTATGTGGAAAACATTCTATGCGTTTATGGAGTAGACACATTTTACAAATCTTCAAACTGAAATTCTAATTTTATTTTTTTTTAAATTCATAATGTCCCTTTCTTAGCTTTCTTACCCCTCTTTGTTATATAGTTGTCATTTATCTCCATACCAGATTTGGAATCTACCACCATCTAGATATCTTTTTGTACTCTAATCACAAATTTATAACTATACTTCTTACAAAAATACAAAATACCTCTCTTACATTAATGGATTGCACCTTTCTCCAATTTATTTTAAATTTCACATTTTATACCCCCCCCTCCCACATATCTTTGACGCATTTGCTAGTTTTTGATTAAGGTAGAAATAGGTTTTGAAAGGACCCTGAAACATTTTACAATAAGCTACTAGAGATAGGCATCAAAGGATCTTACAAACATAGAAGGCCTGCAACAAACAAAAGGAAGGACCCAAAAAGACACCCTAGACTAAAAACATGAAAATAAAAGAACTGACAAAAGAATGCACAATTTCTAGCACAACTTCTAGCACAAAGTCTAGCATAATTTCCAATAAAATTTCCAGAACTGAAGAAAAAACATTACATCATTTTCTAGTAGGATTTCTCTACCTCCTTCTGCATTTCTTCCATTTTTTCAATGGAATCATTTAGCTCTAGCATCTCTTTTGGGATCTCAAGGACTTTTCTTTGAATACCACTTTGGGTTCTGGATCCTGGGCCCAAGCTTCCTGCCTTATCATCAATGGTAATTGTTGTATTTTCCAGCAGACTTCTTTCTAGGTAAGTGTATAACACTTTTAGATTCTGAACTGAAACTTGAAGCCCTTCATTTTTGTGCTTAAGGATGACCCTTATCATGTGCCCATTGTGGCTGATTTGTTCTTTCATTTCTTTTATCTTTTCTTCCACAGTCTCATTAACTCTAGTAGTGAACTCCTCATCTCTGTTACTATTATTTACCTTAATCATCAAATTTTTCTCCATTTCCTCAACCTTCGATTTGAAAGGCTCCATTTCCTCCTACATATTAGTCAATTGTTGCTTCATAATCTTCATCTCCTCACTAAGCCAATCTTCCATGCTCACCCCGTAGTCCACTTTGCTTTTTGGGATTCTGTCATCTCTGTCAAAACCAACCTCTTCGGGGCCCATTTTCCATTTCTTTTTGTTCCTTTTTTCAGCCTTTAAAGTCAGCTGCTTGTTTTGACCCTCCTCTCCTTCATCCTCATTCTTCTTCTCCTCTTTTTCATCTCCCTCTTTTTTCTCTCCCTCTATTTCCATTTCTTTGTTTCTAGCTTCATCACCCATGCCCTCTTCGTCAGAAATAGGCATTTCCTCCTCTTCCATCTGTGAGTTCTCCTTACTCAGCTGATCTTCATTCTCCTTTTCCAGATTCTCATTATTAGTCTCAAAAACTTCATCATTCTGGTTCTCTTCATCTTTTCCCTGATTCTCTAGGGTTTCATCATCTGTCTCCTGAATTTCTGGATTTGCCCTCTTTTTGGTTCTAACCCTTATCTTCAAACTCTATTTTTTACTTTCCTACTTAACCTGCCTCGCTATCCCTTTAACCCTCTTGGGGATAGGCTCTGAGATATGGTTGTGGGCATACTCAGAGATCAACAAAATGAGCCCCACATGGAGCACTGGGTTACTCAATTTTTTTTCTATGCTCCATCACATTGTTATGCAATGAGCTCAAGAGATAGAAAGGAAACAAAATCTTTTTCCCATGCCTAAAATGGTTAGCCAGGATGAAATACAGATTGTAGATTTTAGAGTATCTATCGTCCAAGGTAAAATACTCGATCATAACTATGATAATGTCAGCCTAGTGGGATTTAATTTTCTGGATATCAATGTAATCCCTCGTCCCTTTAGTAAGAAGGACCTCTTCTTCTTCAGTTTTTGGAAAATTATTGAAAGCTTGAGTTCCTACCCTCTTATTATCCCTATATAATTTCATGCCCTCACAAGAGAAGCCTGTAATTTTAGAAATAACCTTCATGGAGAGAGTGAAATATTTCCCCCATAGGTTCACTTTCCCATCCTTCCAACCCTCTGCAATTTTTTTTGTTATCTCTGTATCCCAGCCATGGAGCTTCTCCAGATACTTTGAAACACCTCCATTTTTCAACCTTCTCCAGACCTTCTTCTTTTGTTTCCATTTGGTGCAGTCAATTGGCTCCTCCCTCTTTAGACCTCCCCCCATAGTTCTAGTCTCTTTCTGAAAATGCAAAAACTTTGAAGTTTTGAACGCAGAATTCTAGCAAGCTTTACTATAGTGATTGTTCTGATTTGAGTTTAACACCCAGAAAGTGTGCGGTGTCACTATTCTCATTAATCTCATTTCCTTCGAATGATAGCACACATTACTTTTCATAATTAAAGATGACCTCATCATTGATTACATTTATTTATGACTCCTTCAATACTATTCATCCTATCGTACCTGATTAGACTAACCATCTCCATTTTGAAATCCGCCTCCCCTCGCCATGATTGCATGACATCAGATAAAACTCCCACATTTGCGAGACCATCCGTCATCATATTACCCTCCCTGAAAACATGGGAAATATGGTAATCCTCAAAATTAGACATTATAGATCTAATTTTTTCAATGATATGGCTAATTGTTCATGAGGCTTCATGAGTACCCTTTATACATTTTATTATGTTTAGATAATCTCCCTTCAACCATAGTTTAGAGAAGCCCATATCTTTGGCCAACATAACCATGTGAAGGGCAGCCATAGCTTTAGCCGTATGATTTGTCTGAACTCCCAGTGGAGCTGCCACTGCTCCCAGACAATTACCAGTAGAATCCCTTATTAGGCCTCCCACTCCAGCAGTCCCCGGATTCCCTTTAGCAGCCCCGTCAAAATTCCCTTTGACCCAACCACTCGGAGGGGCACTCCATCTAGTATTTTCCCTCAAGTTTAAGTTACTTTCTTTCTACACCTATGAGTTCATAAGTATATCTTTGATACAGAAAGAATTCTTGTAGGGGGAGTTGCTAGGTAGCTGATTTATAAAATTTTCCAGAAGACTTCTACACACACTATTAGCCACAATTTGATAGGGGGAGCTTTTTTTTCTGAAGATTTTGTTATTTCTTTCCTTCCATATTCTCCATGTGAAGTGGGGCAGGATTAGCTTCCAAAGATCTTTGATTTCTTTACCCTTAAGGGGGAAACTCCATTTTTTAACCATATCCTAGAAATTATAAGTTTTGAACCAGTCTAGGTTAAAGACATTGAGCACTGAATTCTAGACTTTACAGGAGTAGGGGCAATGTATCATTATATGATTACATATTTCAGCTTCAGAATAGCAGAGGGTACATCTGTTAGGCATGTTGAATCCTCTTTTGCAAAGTGGTGCAGGAGCACCCTTCTAAGGGCTCCCACCATCCAATTTTGTTGTGATGAAACTTCTTAAGAGAAGTATGTAAGTAAATAAGAGCTTTAGCTCATGTTTGTGTGTCTAGGCCTAGGTGAGGTCCTAGTGGTTCAACTGGTCTTCCTTCTTAATGGCACAATGATTCAGGGAAAGTTGTCATCCTGAGATCATTGACTAGCTATGTGGTTAGAGGTCTTAGGTTGTGTGATTGGTAGAGTTATGATCACAAGAGTGCCTTGGAAAGACCTAGAAATGGTCTTGGTGATGTAAGAGCAAAATTTGCTCAAGCAACCAAAATTTGCTTAAAAGTTGCTAGCAACTTTTCAATAGTTGCTTAGCAACTTTTCCTTTGAAGGCTTTAACCTTGCTTAAGTGGCTAAGAAGCCCTAACACAACACACATACCAAGGAGAAGAGTATTTAAGACCTAAGGAACCCTAAATCAAGGGTTGGCAATGTTATTGTATGGCTACAGTACGGAAACAACAGTTTGAACCATGAATTGAAGAGACAGTCACTATTATTTGCTATGTTTTGAAGTAAATAGGAGAGAAATTGTGAATTTTTTGCATGGAACATTATTAATAGTGTTTTTTCTTTCATGTGTGTGTATTAGTATAGTTTCTTTTGAGTTTTGTGTATTGTTTATGCATTTCTTTTCATCTTGGCAGTGCTCTGCCAGTTTGGAGAGCTTGTATATATGGGGCTGTAGTTCTTGTTTCCACCGTGGCTACACCATGGGAATTTGGATTCTAAGAACATAGACCCTAACCTATATTTCTATGGAAGCAACAGCCCAGGAAGCAGGAGCAAACATTTGTTTGACAAAGCCCTAGGCGAGCTTGACAGTGCCCGGCTACGAGCAGTCAGTAGACAAGGAGCTTTAGAGAGCAGAGGAAAGAGTTTCATGACATGACCTTTGTAGGGATGCAAGAAACCTATATGAAGGCCTATTTTTGTGAAGGAGAGGGTCTAAACAATCTTAGAGAGGTTTTGTTGAAGGCTATTTCACTAGGTGACAGTGAAGAGATCCAAAAAGCCTTAAAACCCTCAATTTTGGATCAGGCATTGTACGGCCTGTTGGTGACCTAAGACCCCAAAAATAATTAAGAGTGGGTCATATGGAGTGGATGTTATTTAGAATAGGAGTTGTGAATCCATGAGGAAAAGGTGTCAAAATCCCTATAAAACCAGAAGGAGGGCTAATTAGGCTTCTTTCTTGTAGCCCTAAATTGCAAAGGAACCCTACAATCGGGTGATGACCCAACCTTGCTAATGCATTGAAAAAGTGCCAAATGCCCCAAAAAAACCTCAAAACTCATGAAATCCTCTATTAGATCTTGGGAAGGAGTTGGAAGCCTAAAAGACCCTTATGAGTCTATGTAAGGGATAGTTGCTAGAGATCAAAGCTTGTTATGTTGGAAGATGAGATAGCTTAACTTGGTGGGCAGGTTAGGGTAGGACAGGGGATCCTTGGATGAATAAGGAATCCTATAGACCATAATAGGTGTCAAAAGAACACTTGGATCCTAGAGAGGATCAGGGGCATAGACTAGCTATTCTATCCTAGCCTCCCCATCAGATTGGTATCAAAGCCAATTAAGGCTTGGGAAGTGGAAAGTGGATGTTTCAACCATCAAAATCAGTTGGATCATCACACAAGTAGAAAATGTTGACTAATGCAGAGCTTGCTAAGAAGGTGGAAGATCTGGAGGAAGCTAATAGACTCCTGTAGGAAAGGTTGTATCAGATGGAACAACTCTTGGTTGATGTCCAAGAAAAAGAAGATAAGGTGAAAGATAGAATGGAGGAACAGGATGCCAAAGAGAAAGAGAAAACCATTGATGATGATGTTCCCACACCTGATCCTCCAACTCATGATGAAAAATTTCTTAAATCCTTGAAGGCTATCATAGGAAAGGCACTTGAAGGTGTCCCATTACTCACTGGCAGGATGGATACAGAGCTTTTGATGCAATGGATTGAATGCATGGAGAATCACTTCGAATGTGAAGAGATCTCAGAAGCACAAAAGTTCAAAGTGGCCAAATCTAGTTTGAGAGGACAAGCTTTAACCTGGTGGAACTACTTGCAAGATGAAAGGGAGAAAGAGGGAAAGAACCCAATCTCTAATTGGAAAGCAATGGTCAAAAAAGTTAGGGAAGCATACCTACCAGCTGATTATGAAATCCAATAGCATAGGAGGAGATTGAACCTTAGATAGAAGGAGATCGATGTAGCCACCTACACTTAAGAGTTCCACAAGTTGAGCTTAAGGTCCAAGAACAAAGAAGAATAAAGCATCAAAGTGGCAAGGTACTTAAGTGGCTTGAAATGGAGCATAGCAGAGGAGATGAATTTTTTTACTCCCACCACAGTACTTGGATGTCAGCATATGGCACAAAAGCTTGAAGATAAACAAAGGAGAAAGAAAGAATCTAATTCCAAGAATAGGGGAAGAGGTAGAGACTCTAGAGGGGGTCAAAGAGTAGGTTCTAGTAGAGGTGGTGACTCAAGAAGCCAAGGGGAGACTAGACTTTTGGAGAAAAGTTCTAAAATTAGTACAAGAGGATCTTTTGGTAGAGGAAGAGGTTATCAAGGAAATAGAGGAAGAGGAGCAAGAAGAAGTAGCTTCTACTTTGCCACAATGAAATGCTATCAATGTGGACAGCTTGGAAACCCTCCCTATAGGTGTCCTAATAAGTCATCATCCTCAAGTAATGAAAAGAGGGTAGCCTATACCCAAGAAGATAGCAGCAGCTCATGTACCAATGAGGTCAGAAAATTAGAATCGGAAATGGGTGAAAACTTAATGTTTAAAAGAGTACTCATAAGACAACCTAACCAACGTGAACCCAAGTAGAGGAGAGATCTTTTTAGAGTCTGATGTAAGATTCAAGGAAAAGTGTGCAAGGTTATAGTTAATTTAGGGTCAATAGACAATATCATATCAAATGAAGCAGCAAAGAAGCTCAAACTTACAAAGGTTCCACATGCAAACCCCTACAAGGTGACTTGGTTGAATCAAGAGCAGAGTGTGCTAGTAAATGAGCAGACATGGGTGGAGTTTTCAATTGGAGGCTATAAGGATAAAGTTCTTTGTTATGTCCTACCCATGGATGCATGTCATCTCTTATTGGGATGACCCTAGCAATTTGATAGGAAGATGATCTATGATGGAGAAGAGAACTCTATTTCTTTCAAGAAAGATGCAAGGACATTCAAGATTCAGTCCATAACAGAGAATGAAGAGGGGACTTCTAAGACACCTAGTGTGTTTCTTAGCAGCGGTAAAGAGTTCCTACATGCACTACATGATGAGGAGATAATAGGATGTTCTATCATGGTGAAGCCAAAGGGGGATGACAAGAAGTTGCAAGCAGAAACACCATTGGAAGTGTAGCAAATGTTAGAAGAATTCAGAGATATTGTGAGTGATGGAACCCCTACTACATTGCCTCCAAGAAGGACCATAAGTCATCAAATAGACTTTGTACCCTATGCATCTCTACCTAACAAAGCAGCCTACAAGCTTACCCCTGATCAGAATAAGAAAGTGGCAAGACAAGTGCAAGAATTATTGGATCAAGAGCTAATCAAGAAGAGCATTAGTCCATGTGCAGTCCTAGTGGTCTTAGCATCCAAGAAAGGAGGAAAGTGGAGAATTTTCACCGATTCAAGGTCCATCAATAGGATCACTATCAAGTATAGGTTTCCAATTCCAAGAATAGAAGACTTGATGGATTGTTTAGGAGGTGCTATGTACTTCACTAAGTTGGATCTAAAAAGTGGTTATCACCAAATCAGAATTAAGGAGGGTGATGAGTGGAAGACCGCTTTTAAAACCATAGATGGATTGTATGAATGGCTTGTGATGCCATTTGGCTTACCAATGCCCCAAGCACCTTTATGAGGTTGATGAATGAGGTCTTGAAGGACTTCACAGGCAGATTCATAGTGGTGTATCTAGATGATATACTCATCTATAGAAAAACCAAAGTAGAGCATCTTGAGCACTTAAGATTGGTCTTGAAGAGACTACATGAGGAACAATTGGCTATCAACCGAGATAAATGTGAGTTCATGCAGAAAGAACTAGTTTACTTGGGATTTGTGGTGTCCAAGGGTACCTTGAAAATGGACCCAAGCAAGGTGTAGGCAATCTTGAATTGGCCTGCCCCTAAAACAAGGACTAAAGTTAGAAGTTTTCATGGCTTGGCACAATTATATAGAAAGTTTGTGAGGAAATTCAGTGGGATATGTGCACCAGTGCTTGACACCATCAAAGGAGGACTCAAAACAAAGTTCAAATGGATTGAGGCAGCTGAGAAAGCATTTCAAACATTAAAGCAAGAGGTAGCTACCAAACCTATTGTACTCTTACCTACTTTTGACAATTTGTTCGCCATTGAATGTGATGCAAGTGGTGTAGTAGTAGGGGGTGTATTGAGTCAAGAAGGAAGGCCTGTGACATCCTTTAGTAAAAAACTCAATGAGGCAAAGAAGAAGTATTCAGCTTATGACTTGGAGTTGTATGCATTGGTACAATCTCTCAAGAAGTGGAGGCATTACCTTTTACCAAAAGAATTTGTTGTATTTATTGATAATCAGGCTTTAAGCTATATAAAAACTCAAGAGAAGCTTAGTAACATGCATTTGAAGTGGATGGAGTATCTCCAGTCCTTTACCTTCACAATCAAACACAAGAAGGGGAAGCTCAACAAGGTAGCAGATGCCTTGAGTAGGAAGCTATTGACTGTCCAAGAAGTACAGCTACAAAGCATTGGAATAACAGGTTTTAAAGATTTATATGAGGAGGATGATGACTTCTCACAAGCCTACAAGGTGTGCCTAGAGTTTGAGAACCATTTTCATGGTGAGTTTGCATATTACACCCTTCAAAATGGATTGTTGTTCAAAGGTAATCAGCTTTGTGTACCTAGAGGATCCATGAGGGAAAATCTGATTCAAGAGAAGCATAATGGCAGACTAAGTGGACATTTTGGCATAAAAAAGACAATGGAGTTAGTACAGAGATACTATTTTTGGCCTAAGCTAGCAAGGGATGTGAGGAGGTACGTGGAGCAATGTGGAGTATGTCAAAGAGCTAAAGGAGGTTCAAGCAATGCAGGACTCTATCAACCTCTACCAATTCTAAATAGGCCTTGGGAGTGTGTAAGTATGGACTTTGTGGTTGGACTCCCTAAAACCAAATCAGGTATGGATAGCATCTATGTTGTAGTAGACAAGTTATCTAAAATGAGTAATTTCATTCCATGTAGAACTACTCATGATACAATTTATGTAGCACATCTCTTCTTCAAGGAGATAGTTAGGATCCATGGACTCCCTTTGAGCATTGTGTCAGATAGGGATAGCAAGTTCATGGGCCATTTTTGGCAAACCTTATGGAAAAGGTTAGGAACTAATATCTCTTTCAGTTTAGCATACCATCCTCAAACTGATGGTCAAACTAAAGTAATCAATAGGGTGCTTGGAAAATTGCTAAGGTGTTTGACAAAGGAGTATGGGAAGACTTGGGATCTTTTTATATCTCAGGATGAATATGCTTACAATGACAGTGTAAACAGGACCACAAGAAGAAGTCCTTCTGAGATAGTATATGGAAGACACCCTAGAGGAGTGTGTGAGTTGAGAGATTTAGGTTCTATGGAGTTGAAAAGTGGACAAGCTAAAGATTTCACTCAAACCATCAAGGAGGTGCAAGAGAAAGTGAAGAAGTCCATCTTGGAATCCACTCATAAACTCAAAGCTAAAGTGGATGAAAAGAGGAAAGAAGTACAGTTTCAGATTGGGGACTATGTCATGGTCCATCTTAACAAAGCAAGGATGCACAAGGGCATGCCCACTAAGCTACAAATGAGGAGAGTAGGCCCATGTAATATTCTAGCCAAATATGGAGAGAATTCCTACAAATTGGACTTGCCATCAGACTTAGCCATCTCCCCAGTGTTTAATGTTGCAGACTTGGTCATATTCAAAGGAGATATCAGTCAGCAAGGTATGGATACACCAAAGGTGTTGCAAGATATAGACACCAATGAAATTCCCAAGAAGAAGCCAGCCAAAGAAAAGAAGGTCTTGGAATCTAGAGTGAAGAAGACTACAAGGCATCCAGTTTACATGGAGTGCCTGATCAAATGGAAGGATCAGCTTGAATCTGAAGCCACCTGGATTGAGGAAGGACATTTCAGGAAGTTTGGTATTGACTTGGCTCTTCTTGACCCCAAAGTGCCTTAGCTTGTGCTGAGGGGGAGTATGGTGTAGGATCACCCTTCTAAGGGATCCCACCATCCAATTTTTTTGTGATGAAACTTCTTAAGAGAAGTATGTAAGTAAATAAGAGCTTTAGCTCATGTTTGTGTGTCTAGGCCTAGGTAAGGTCCTAGTGGTTCAGTTGGTCTTCCTTCTTAATGGCACAATTATTCAGGGAAAGTTGTCATCCTAAGATCATTGACTAGATATGTGGTTAGAGGTCTTAGGTTGTGTGATTGCTAGAGTTATGAGCACAAGAGTTCCTTGGAAAGACCTAGAAATGGTCTTGGTGATGTAAGAGAAAAAGTTGCTCAAGCAACCAAAAGTTGCTTAAAAGTTGCTAGCAACTTTTCATTTGAAGGATTTAACCTTACTTAAGTGGATAAGAAGCCCTAACACAAAAAAAATACTAAGGAGAAGAGTATTTAAGACCTGAGGAACCCTAAATCAAGGGTTGGCAATGTTATTATATGACTACAGTACAGAAACAACAGTCTGAAACATGTATTGAAGTGACAGTCACTGTTATTTTCTATGTTTTGAAGTAAATAGGAGAGAACTTGTGGATTTGTTGCATGGAAAATTTTTCATAGTGTTTTTTTATTTCATGTGTGTGTATTATTTTAGTTTATTTTGAGTTTTGTGTATTGTTTATGCATTTCTTTTCATCTTGACAGTGCTCTACCAGTTTGGAGAGCTTGTATATATGGGGTTGTAGTTCTTGTTTCCACTGTGAACACACCATGGGACTTTGGATTCTAAGAAAATAGACCCTAACCTATATTTCTATGGAAGAAAGGGCCTAGAAAGCAGGAGCAAACATTTGTTTGACAAAGCCCTAGGCGAGCTTGACAGTGCCCGGCTAGGAGCAGTCAGCAGACAAGGAGCTTTAGAGAGCAGAGGAAAGAGTTTCATGACATGACCTTTAGAGGGATGAAAGACACCTATATGAAGGCCTATTTCTATGAAGGAGAGGGTCTGAAAAATCTTGGAGAGGTGTTTTTGAAGGCTAGTTCACTAGGTGACAGTGAAGAGACCCAAAAAGCCTTAAAACCCTCAATTTTGGATCAGGCATTGTACGGCTTGTTGGTGACTTGAGACCCCAAAAATCATTGAGAGTGGGTCATATGGAGTGGATTTTATTTATAATAGGAGTTGTGAATCCTTGAGGAAAAGGTGTCAAAAGCCCTATAAAACTAGAAGGAGGGCTAATTAGGCCTCTTCCTTGTAGCCCTAAATTGCAAAGGAACCCTACAATCAGGTGATGACCCAACCTTGATAATGCATTGAAAAGGTTCCAAATGCCCCAAAAACACCTCAAAACTCATGAAATCCTCTGTTAGATCTTGGGAAGGAGTTGGAAGCCTAAAAGATCCTTATGAGTCTATGTAAGGGATAGTTGCTAGAGATCAAAGGTTTTTATGTTGGAAGATGAGATAGCTTAACTTGGTGGGCAGGTTAGGGCAGGTTAGGGGATCCTTGGATGAATAAGGAATCCTATAGACCATTAGAGGTGTCAGAAGAACACTTGGATCCTAGAGAGGATTAGGGGCATAGACTAGCTAGTCTATCCTAGCCTCCCCATCAGATTGGTATTAGAGCCAATTAAGGCTTGGGAAGTGGAAAGTGGATGTTTCAACCATCAAAATAAATTGGATCATCACACAAGTAGAAAATGGTGACTAATGCAGAGCTTGCTAAGAAGGTGGAAGATCAGAAGGAAGCTAATAGACTCTTGCAAGAAAGGTTGTATCAGATGGAACAACTCTTGGTTGATGTCCAAGCAAAAGCAGATAAGGTGAAAGATAGAATGGAGGAATAGGATGCCAAAGAGAAAGAGAAAACCATTGATGATGATGTGCCCACACCTAATCCTCCAACTCATGATGAACAATTTCTTAAAGCCTTGAAGGCTATCATAGGCAAGGCACTTGAAGGTGTCCCATTACTCACTAGCAGGATGGATACAGAGCTTTTGATGCAATGGATTGAAGGCATAGAGAATCACTTTGAATGTGAAGAGATATTAGAAGCACAAAAGGTCAAAGTGGCCAAATCTAGGTTGAGAGGACAAGATTACTAATGGCTTCTCCAGTTCCCCTTGATCTCAACCATTCATCCTCTAATCTCTGGGATTGATCTCAACCGTTCGTATCATTTCCATATTCTATATAATCAACTCTTCATAACCATTTGAAGGATCCAGGATTTCAAGTTTTCATGCGCCCTTACTCTATCCAATTGGTTCAAGCATCAAGCCTTATTGCGAACAAACATCCAAGATTTCAAGCTTTTGTGCACCATTACTCTGTTAGATTGGTTCAATCATCAAGCTTTCTTGCGATCATACATTCAATATCATATTCTCGACGCTCCCAAGTCATAGACATTACCAATACCAATACTAAGCACCACACACACAACCTTTCAGAAGGAGTAGAGAGAGACAATAGAAGATTCAATCTTTGTTGGTTTGCATTCCTCCTTGATTGCTTGTCATTTTATTGTTCATAGTTTCATTCTTAGTAGTAATTGATTGACCTTTCCCCCATTGCAAATCAGTGCTACTAACCCCCTCATTAACTCGAGATTGTGGAATAGGATTTGAACCCGTGACATTTTGGTGAACCGACCTGAATCAAACAACCCAAATATCACTTGTAGACGATAGACAGGACTTTTTGTCCTCAATCGTACGGTTGCAAATTTTTCTTTTTATTTTTTTTTGATATAATTGTAATTTTGCAATCGCTAGTATTTTACCGTAATTGACGAAAATCTCCCGCAATCGACAAGTTTAATGCCACAATCGATTTGAGGGTTTCACAATTTTTTTTGTCATTATTCAATTCTCTGTTTTCTTGCACTATACCGCAATTGACTGATTTGTGCTGCAATTGATATCAGTTTGCCGCAATCAAGCAAATTTTACTGCAATTGATCGATCTGTGCCACAATTGCCAGCATCTTGTCACAACAGAAAGTGATTTATTGCAATTGGGAATATTTAGCCGCTTTTGACATAACTTTGCTGCAATTGCCAGAACTTTACTGCAATCAAAAGATGCACCGCATATTTGTTTCAAATTCACTATTTTACTAATAAAATCTAATTGTTTTCTTGATTTTTGTGCAGGATTGACCAATGACTAATGGCCAAGAGGATAATCAGACGCATATCGGGTGCTAGATCACTAAGAGCTGCCATAAGAAGGACCACTAACTATTGCATGCAAAAAAGATTCATCTTAGCAATCGCAATAGAAGATCAGAGCGAAGCTTACAATCGGTATCTTGATTCTATCAAATGTTTCATAGCAAAGTACAAGGTTACCATTAGCCTTAACAATCTTAACAATCTCAAAGCTATTGGGTATTCTTCAATTGTTGATTAGAGGTTTTTGGTAATAATCATTGTTTTGACAGCTTGTGGCAAGGAAACAGTTAACAAAGCAACCTAAAATTCATTCATTTGTTTTTTTTTGCTTAAAACGAACATTGCATGCAAACATTTTGAACCTCACTTTTCCAAATTTGGTGCTTAAAATTGACGTGGTGGTTAAAAATTGAACAAAAGCAAAAAAATATTTCAATTTGGTGCATTAAAATCAAACAAGAAAATCCTCACCTACTTTGGGCTTTAAAATTGAACACTTGTGCTTGTATGAGTGATTAGCTTAGTTCACATTTCAAATTTTGGTGTTTAATTGATTAACCTTGTGTCTAGAGTCATTGGTGTGCTTGCACAATTTGTTAGATTAAAAACCTTTATACTTTTTTAGAAAGGCCTGTTTGAGGAATGTGGTTCTTCCTCGGAGAAAAACCTTAAACCGATAATCATTCCAATCAGTAAATAAACAAGATGCGAACCAAAGTTCTATTTTATATCTAGCCAAGCTTAGGCGAGGTGTGTTGATAACAGCTTGGATCGGGTGAATATGCCTAAGTAGCCAACATGGTCAACTAAGCTCTTAAGTGAGTCACACATGTACAAACTGATTGGATAGATGCCATCAACCCTACTACAACCTTGTTAATATAGAGACCAACCTGATTCACCTCTGAAAAAATACCTTGTTATAGTGCAAGGGGTTACAAAATTTCTCCCCAAGATTCCCAACATATGTGTTCTAGGATATTGTGTTAGTGAAAGAGATCTTCACTAGCACGACAATAATATCTGGCAACAAAAAAAACATGGGCCCCTACGTCATGGACCTTTGTGTCCTAGTAGTGTGAAACTTGTTGTGTGAGCTAATGAACAATCAAGCATTGGGCCTATAACATTGTATCTTGAAGTCAAATTTGACCTAGATTAATGTGTTTGTCCTTGTCTCAAAACTCGTGCTAGATAGAAAAATACATTGTCTATTGTGCTTGTTCTATGATCAGTTTTTAAAAATTCAAAACCAACATCAAAACTATCAAAATGAGTCCAAATGTGTTCAAGTCTAGGTTGTCAACATCAAACCTGTTCTACAATCAAAATCCTTGTTCTAGAAATCAAATTTATCAGACATATACACCAGATTTGAGATCTTTTTCAGACTGTCTCCTTTTTGCTACAATTGCCCACATCTTGCTGCAATTGACAGAATCTTGCCGCAATTGACCTATTTATTGCCGCACTTGAGCCCTTAATTACCACAATCGGTGATTGTTTACCACAATTGACCTATTTCTTTGCCACAATTGTTGGAAGTTTACTGCACTTGACCAAGAGATCTTAACACCTATTTTCTTCCTGAAAACCTTGGAAAGATTCCCCATTTTGTGTTAAAGATTAGTGTCTACATCACAGAAAAATGTGAAGAATATTGTGTGAATCTCTAAACATTAAAGATCATCCATTCTTTGAAATAATGATTATTGTCTAAAATATTGTTAGTTCAAAATTTCAGACTTGATTATCTTGATCTTGTTATCTCAAATCATCAATCTCTATCAGCAACTTTGTCCAAGGCAATAGTTAGAATCTATATCTTATATCACCAAGTCTTTTGAGATCAAGAAAAATATAAATCTGTCCCTAGAATTACCCTTGTCCAAACATAACTCAGACTCTCTTAGAAAGGTTATCCTTTTCTATTTTCTTTATATCACTTATTTTAGTCAAAAAATCTGGACAACACTATGTCTTATACACTTTATGGGGGACCTTTCACAAGGTCGAAGGCTAGGACATAACCCGATGAGTCTTACATCAACCAATTTTCCATGTGGGAACATGAGTGAGATGATGACCCTTTCAGAAACACTAGTCCTGATCTTTACATTGAGAATCCCCATAGACTGGCACTATTCCATGATGTCACAGAGGAGGAGCTTGAAGACATAGAGCAAGATGCCTATTCAGCACAATTAGTTGATGTTGTGGTAGAGAGAAATCTCAAAAGGTTTTTAGCCATGTTGATTAAGAAGGGAGTCAAACTCCCTGCTGAATTTAATGTGTCAACAGTATGGCTAGATAACCCTCTATCCAACCAAAACACCACTCAACCCTCTCAGACAAAACCTATGATATCCTGAGTCTTTCCATCATCGATGACAATGACATCAATGCAGACTGTGTCAAAATAGACTAGCTCTGCAAATCAAGCTAGCACCTCATCCACACAAGGCATGATAGGCTCCCAACTAAGTGCACCCTTGGTCACTAGTATATCTCAAGCCTTGACCTCATGGCCTTTTACATCGAACTATCAGGCTATGTCATCAATTTCGCAAACAAACAACAACCTATTTGTGACTGTTTTGATACTACAGTCAGTCTCTGCTAGCCTTGGGGTCAATACCTCACTCCCACAAGGATCAGTCTCTGCGCATCTGACATTTAGTCAGTGTGCACCCAAGGCTACACCTTTGTTACTATAGGGATTACCACAATGCCAGCAGCCACAACAACCCCCAACAACCTCAACAACCACAGCAACAACATCAATCATGGACTAATCAAATGCCCCAACATCTGTTAGTAATAACTAAGAGTGAGGGGTGAATCATTGGCATCAAATTTTAATCTTTAAAAATCATAACCACGGATTATGTCTCTAGTTATCTTTTTTCCTACAAGATGAATGCCTTGAAATACTTTTATCAATTTTCTACTTGTTGGATTTCTTTGTAAATCTCTCTTCTATATGATTGCCGATAAGCAGTTAACTATTTACCAAAACACAGTAAATATGCAGAGTATACTAATCAATCCAGAATTGCATATGTGAAATGTAAAACAGTAAATTAATAAAACATTAAATGCATAACACATAGATTTTAACATGGAAACCCTGTTAAGGGAAAAACCACTGGGACAGGTACCCCAAATTTTCACTCTTTTGAAGTGAGCCTTGTTAAGAGCCAACCCTGTTAAAGGTTACAAACACACTGTTAGGTGTGACCTTGTTAGAGGATTTAGAAATAGTTTTTCACCTAGTACCTAGCATCTAATGCTACCATCCTTGATCGAAAACTCACTTGGCTTGTCAATAGGTATCGAGCATATCCAATGCTACTTTTATGATCAAACTTTTTGATACTCCTTGGGATGTATCTCAATTGTAAAAGAATTTTAAGTCCTGCTCAATTAAGAGGCTTTATGCTTCAATGGTTAAACTAAAACACTAATGATCTGTTCATACATACAACTCAATTACAGATTTTTAGATCTATTGTAAGTCCATTACCTCTTTGATCAATATAATCACTTATACCTTTGCTCCACAATATTTTTCTCTATGTTGCTTGTCTCACTGTTCGTCGGTGTCTGCGGAATATATCTCTTTCCTCAGCTTGTTGATCAGGACTGAAAGAAGACTTTCTTCTCCTTCAGATTCTTTAGCATATTTCTTCTACTCTCTTGTTCACCCCACACACCCCATTCGTAATGAATTGGGTTTGTCTCTATATAGACATGATTTACCTTTTCTTGGCTTTCTTGATTCTTGGCGTGTTCCACAATTCTCGCCAATAGATTTAAAGAAAACTCCTAATTTATCTCAAAGAGATCTTCTTGCTAACTAGACAAATCAACTTTAAATCAATTACTTATCTCCAAATTTATCTGGATGATTAAAACAATGATAAGTATCTGTTAATTCTATCTTTAGCTTCTTGACAGCTAAGCATTTTGTCATTTTCTAAACTCTCTATTCTATCGGTCAACACTTTAATTAGTCATCAATGATAACTGAGTGTTCCATCGGTGTGACTTCAGTCTTCATCGGGATCTTTGTCCTTGTCTTCTCTGTCGGGCAACAATGAAATTCTCTCCGTCGGGTTACTCTGTGCTTTTCTCATCGGGAAACACTGTAACTCTGCTCATCAGTAATGACGTGCATTAGCTTGTCAGGTAACACTGTGACTCTACTCTTTTACTCTAACCGTCGGTGTGCACTCCGTCAATGTATGCAATCACTTAGTGAATACTTGACTTGTATGCATTACTGATAGCATAGCCTTGATTCATCATTTCTTTGAATTCTTTGGTAGTATTTCAATGGCCATATAGATTATATCAAGTTGACATCAATGACAATACAATACATTAACTAATTTAATGCCTTGCATGATCATCAACTTAATATCTTCAAACATTCAATTAGTTACATGTCATCAATCTCTCCCTTTGGCATTGATGCCAACTTACTACATTATCATACTATACTATACTATTACTAATACAATATAAAATATATAGTTTCATCAAGCTATTCTAATGTAACTAATACAAATGTCTGGCTTTCGGTAAGCTCAAATAGCTTTGATTTGATTATTGCATCTTTCTTTTTGTCTTCAATCCTTTTACTGGATAGATGTAGAATTATTTTTTTGATGTGATGTGTTCTCCTTCTGTGTCAAACTCTCTCCCTTTGACTATTCTCCTTTCTTGTGATGTCTCTTGTCAGCAATTCTCTTCAATTGTGTGTACTCTCCCTTTCTTGTGACCTTCTCCTTTTGGATACTTTGATGGATATGATCTCTCCCTAAGTTTGATAATCTCTATATGATAATGAGATATCTCTCTCCCTTTGACAGCAATGCCAAACAATCATTTTTTTCAAACATGCTTTTGACAGTGATGCCAAATGGATCCTTTCTATCCATAATATATTCCTTGAATTTCCCAATTCATTGGTAATAACTCTGGTTCTCATAGTAGATAAATACCCTGTTGTGTATAGATGTATCTTTGAAGTTCATCTCTCTTCTTGCATCAACATGAATGATATTCTAATAATATGTAGGCTAATGCAGCCTTCTAGTCAGCTTACTAACCAGTAGACAAGGGTCTGACCCCTAGTCTCTTTCTCAAGTACTCGAATGCATCCTTGGGCAGTGGCTTGGTGAAGATATCAGCCAATTGTTCCTTAGATTGCACATACTCTAGTATCACCTCATTTTCCTAAACTTGTTCTCTCAAATAATGATACTTGATGGCAATATGCTTTGTTTTAGCATTAATGACTGGATTCTTGGAAATGTTTATTGCACTTGTATTATCACAGTAGATAATTACTGGTTCTAAAATTTTCATATGCATACCTTCTAGTAACTATTTTATCCATGCAATATTTGAGCAGTTTGCAACAGCAGCAACATACTTTGCTTTTGTAGTAGACTAAGAGATGCATCCTCGCTTCTTGCTGATCCATGTGACAAGTCTGTCACCCATAAAGAAATCTCCTTTAGTTGTGCTCTTCCAGTCATCAATATTTCTAGGCCAATCAGCGTTGGTAAAAACCATAAGTTCAAATTTTCCTTCTCTTCTATACCATAAGCCATATTCCTCGGTATTCTTCAGGTATCTTAAGATTCTTTTCACAGCAGTCATATGTGATTCTCTGGGATTAGAAAAAAATTTGGCAACTATTCCTACTAAATGTGCAATATCTTGTCTAGTATGTACAACATACATAAGTTTTCCAATCATTGATTTGTACAAAGTCTGATTTACCTCTGATGACTTGTCCTTCTTTTTCAGCTTGCATGCAGTTTCCATCAGTGTTCCAACTGGTTTGGACTCTTCCATCTTGAATATTTTCAATACTTCTTTGATGTACTTGGATTGTGTAATGAAAATACCTTCATCTTGTTGCATGATCTGCACACGAAGAAAGAATTTGACCTCTCCAAACATAGACATCTCAAACTCTTTTCTCATTTCATTTGCAAATGATTTTCATAGCATATCATTGCCTCCAAATATGATGTCATCAACAAATATCTCAGCAATCAAAATGTTAGCATCAACATCTTCAAATAAATATTATTGTTTTCAGTAGTCCTTATAAATCCAATACTTATAAGATAGGAATGAAGTCTTTCATACCAGGCTCGGGGTGCTTGTTTCAATCCATATAGGGCTTTGTGCAGTCTACATACCATGTCCCTCTTATCTACATCAACAAACCCTTATGCTTGTTCAATGTATACCTCTTCTTCAAGTATTCCATTTAGGAATGCAGACTTGACATCCATTTGATATACCTTGAATCCTTTATATGCAACATAAGCAAGTAGTATTTTTACACCTAGCCTAGAAATGGGTGCAAAGGTCTCTCCATATTCAATTCCTTCTTCTTGTGCATACCCCTTGCATACTAGTCTTGCTTTATTTTTGGTGACTTCTCCATTCTCATTTAGTTTATTCCTGAATATCCATTTTTTACCGATGACATTCTTGTCATCTGGTCTCAGTACAATTGTCCATGTCTTGTTTTTCTCTATCTTCTCAATCTCTTCATTCATAGCACTTATCCATTCATCATTATCTAGTGCAACATTGACAGATTTGGGCTCATAATAAAAAATAAGACATCTTGTATTTAGAGACTTACTTCTGGTTATCATACCAGCCTTTTTATCTCCTATGATCTAGTTTTGTGGATGATTCCTTCTGACATATCTTGCAAGTACAGGTTCATCTCTTTGTCTTTCATCTTGATCATCATTTATTCTTGATTCTATTCTCCATCACTTAGTGCATCATCTTGAGAAATATCGTGATCATCGGTATTTGCAGCCTGATGCTCGGGTGCAATGATATGTTGCTCAGGAGCTCTACATTGTTGGTCGGGTAGAATGTCAGGTTCCTCATTGTAAGTAAACCTATTGTAGTCCTCTGGCTCTTTATTTCTTTCCTTTTCATTCTTCTCTACAAATTCATTTATCTTTACATTTGCAATTGGGTGTGTATCCATACCAAAGCTCATAAGGTGTCTTTTTGGTGTCTTTCTTCAATTGTACTCTGTTCAGTGTGTAAACAACAGTACTGATAGCTTCCCTCCAAAATATTTGGGTGATCCATTTTTCTATCATCAGTGTTCTTGCACAATCAACTATGGATTGGTTCCTTCTTTTAGCAATTCCATTTTGATGTGGTCTTATCGGTGTAGAGACCTGTCTTTTGATTTCATGCTCATTACAAAAGCTAGTGAATTCATCTAAAATAAATTCCCCTCCTCTATTTGATCTTAGGCATTTTAACTCCTTACCACTTTGTTTCTCAACCATTGCCTTATACCATTTAAACATCTTAAATGCTTCAGATTTATCTTTAAGAAATATTAATGGCATCATTCTAGAGTAATCATCAATAAAGAGAATAAAATATCTATCTTCATAATAACTCTTTGTCCTCATAGGTCCACATAAATCAATATGGACTAATTCTAGAATGACATCAGATGTATGGGTTTTGATTTTGAAACTAGACTTTGTCATCTTACTTTTTTGACAATTCTTACACATGATGTTGTCGGGCTTGGTCATCGTAGGTAAGCCTCTGACATTTCTCTTTTTGCTAATCTTTATCATGTTGTCAAAGTTCACATGAAACAATCTTTTGTGCCACAACCATATGTCTTCATTTGTAGTAATCAAACAAGTGGTGTCAGTATCATTCAGATAGAATAAGTTACATTTTGTCTACTCACTGGTACCAGTCAGATTTCCCGATTTATTGAAGATCTTTGCCTTCTTATTTTCAAATGCTACTTTGTGGCCTGAATTATTCAACTGAGAAACACACAATAGATTATAATTCAATCCATTTACCCAATAAACATTTTCATATATTATCTGGTTATTCAACATTATGGTTCCTCTACCTTCAACTAGACACGGTGTGTCATTACCCATTCTTAATGAACCACCTTTATAGTATTCAAAAGTCTCAAACTTTTTCTTATCACCGATCATATGGTGAGTGCAGCCACTATCTATGATCCAGACATCATTTTTACAAACTTTAGATATGAGTGCAGTTTCTACATACCTTTCTTCATCATCATCTGAATCATCCTTTACTGCCACAAACACCATCTTGATGTCTTCATCAGATTCGGTGTCAGTATCATCATCTTTGCATTTTTGTAGGTAACTGGCCTTCTTTCATTTTTCCTTGTAGTCTTGGGTATCTCTTCTTTCTGATTGTCAGTAGATCCTGTAATCACTTCTGTCAGACTTCTTTTCAAATGACTTGTCATTACTTCTGTCATCTTTTCTTCTATTAGGACATCTTGCAGCAAAGTGTCCAATCTCTTTACAATTAAAACAAACAAGTGGTAATTTACCTTTGTATTTACCTTTGCCTCTTTGCATTTTTCTAGCCATAAGCGCTTCAATTTCATCAAGATCATCATCTTCACTTTCACTATCATTATCTTTTCTCATAGTGTTTTTATGATTTGATTTACTTATTCTCATAGAAGTTTTGAATTCAAACTCTATGTTTGGTAAGACACTATTATCAAAATTATTCATCTCAAATGAAATCAGTCTTCCAATCAAATTGTCTAGAGTAGCATTGTTATTTGCTATTGCTCTCATTTCTTGAATGGCAGATACTCTAATAGCATAAGTAGGCAGTAAGGTTCTTAGAATTTTACCTACCACTATATCTTCTTCTAGTACACCTCCAACTCCTCAGATAGCATTGACTAACTCTTTGATTCTTGTGTTGTGCCGAGTGATGTTTTCACCTTCTCTCATTTTGAGATCCTCAAACTTTCCTCTAAGGCTTTCTTTCTTGCCTCTCAAAACATTTTTTCACCACCATGTACAAGCATCAATTTGTCCCACGACTGCTTTGCAGTCTTGTAGGTTTTGACATCTTCAAATTCAGCATCAGAGAGTGAGGAAGCAAGCTCTATCATCATGCAATTATGTTCATGCTTCTCTCTCAATTGTTTAACTATTGGTGCTCCTGTGGGAAACACATATTCAGCATCAAAGTATTGAGTAACATCATTACCAATACCTGATAAGTGGAATCTTAT
Organism: Thuja plicata; assembly: GCA_018584345.1. Classification (NCBI taxonomy): domain Eukaryota; kingdom Viridiplantae; phylum Streptophyta; class Pinopsida; order Cupressales; family Cupressaceae; genus Thuja; species Thuja plicata. The sequence goes on along the minus strand of MU225952.1, from coordinate 2,534,787 downwards.
TCTGCTCTGCCAGAAAGAAAATTATCTTTGTTTAACTTGGGCACATCTCATTTTTTCATCTTGTGATCTTTAGCTTAGGTCTTGAAACCTTCCTTATAAGCACACAAGCTCTAATACCAATTGTTAGTAATAATTGAGAGGGGGGGTGAATCAGCGGCCTCAAATTTTAATCTTTAAAACTCATAACCATGGAATATGTCTCTAGTTATCTTCTATCCTACAAGATGAATGCCTTGAAATACTTTTATTAATTTTCTACTTGTCGGATTACTTTGTAAATCTCTCTTCTATATGATTACCGATAAACAGTTAACTATTTACCGAAACACAGTAAATATGCAAAGTATACCGATCAATCCAGAATTGCATATGTGAAATGTAAAATAGTTTTGTAATAAAACATTAAACACATAACACATGGATTTTAACGTGGAAACCCTCTTAAGGTAAAAACCACTGGGACCAGTACCCCAAATTTTCACTCTTCTGAAGTGAACCCTGTTAAGAGCCAACCCTATTAAAGGTTACAAACACACTGTTAGGTGTGACCTTGTTAGAGGATTTAGAAATATTTTGTCACCTAGTATTTGGCATCTAATGCTACCATCCTTCATCAAACACTCACTTGGCCTGTCAATAGGTATCGGGCATATCCAATGCTACTTTTATGATCAAACTTTTTGATACTCCTTGGGTTGTATCTCAATTGTAAAAGAATTTTAAGTCATGCTCGGTTAAGAGGCTTTATGCTTCAATGGTTAAATTGAAACACTAATGATCTATTCATACATATAACTTAATTGCATATTTTCAGATCTATTGTCAGTCCATTGCCTCTCTGATCAATATAATCACTTATACCTTTGCTCCACACTATCTTTCTCTGTGATGCTTGTCTCGTTGTTCATCGATGTCTACAGAATCTAGCTCTTTCCTTAGCTTGTTGATCAGTACTAAAAGAAGACTTTCTTCTCCTTCAGATTTTCTTTAGCATCTTTCCTCTATTCTCTTATTCACCCCATACACCCCATTCATAATGAATTGGGTTTGTCTCTATATAGACATGATTTACCTTTTCTTGACTTTCTTGATTCTTGGCGTGTTCCACAATTCTCTCTAATAGATTTAAAGCAAACTCCTGATTTATCTCAAAGAGATCTTCTTGCCAACTAGAAAAATCATCTTTAAATTAATTACTTATCTTTGGCTTTAACTGGATGATTAAAATAATGATAAGTATCCATTAATTCTATCTTTAGCTTCTTGACATCTAAGCATTTTGTCATTTTCTGAACTCTCTGTTCTGTCGGTCAAAACTTCAGTTAGTCATCAGTGATAACTGAGTGTTCCATCAGTGTGACTTTAGTTGTCATCGGGATCTCCATCCTTGTCTTCTTCGTGGGGCAACACTGAAATTATCTCCGTCGGTTTACTCTGTGCTTTGCTCATCGGGCAACACTATAACTTTGCTTGTGGATAATATTGTGCATTAGCTCATCGGGTAACACTGTGACTCTACTCTTTTACTCTGACCATAGGTGTGCACTCCGTTGGTATATGTACTCACTTAGTGAATACTTGACTTGTATGCATTACTAATAGCATAGCCTTGATTCATCAGTTCTTTGAAGTCTTTGGCAGTATTTCAATGACCATACAAATTATATCAAGTTGATATCAATGACAATACAATACATTAACTGATTTAATGGCATGCATGATCATCAACTTAAAATCTTCAAACATTCAATTAGTTACATGTCATCAACATAAGAATCATGCACCGGGGAACCAATATCAAGTCCCAAGGACTAGATCATACATCCCAACTCAAGGGACACTGAGGCGCAACCTCATACCCACAACAGAACAAAGGTACAATATCACCAATATTCCTCAATCCTAGACAAACATTTTAATCCAACAAGTGTAAAGTCTACAAATCAAAATGATGGACATGCAGAATTAGGGGAAAACCAAGTCCTACACCATAGAGGATTTGTACCTATGTCTGTTAAAATGTGCACTGTTACCTGCGACATGACACTTCAATAGATCATTGCATTAGTGGAAAACATGGTTAGAAGAGCATATAAAGCACTAAAATCAACCTATTTTTTTCTAACTTAGAAGAGTATGATAAGAAACATAACAGACCTAAGATTATGCTACTATCAGTGACATATACGACTTAGCATGAAAGATTTGAGTTTAAAATAGACTATTTAATCCTTAAGCATGCATATCATCTCTAAAAATGAACATAATAACAATGCCTAAACATGAAAAACTAAATGAAACATAAATCTATTTAAATCCTAACAGCATAACAATGCATTTTCAATCTAAAATATGGGCTTATTTGTGCTCAAAAACACCTTCTATTTATAGAAGAACTAGGAGAGAGAGGGGGGACAAGGTGCATTAATGGAGTTGTAAAAATCATTAATGAGGTATAAGAGGCATTAATGTCTTGAGCATTAATGAGGGATGGGCATAAAAGAATCTTCATTAATAAGACATTAATGAAACCATTTATGAGGCATGGGGAGGGATGTAAGGCCAAACTTGGAAAGTTGGTCCTTAGAGGAAATCAAGCTTGAGAAAGTTGACTTTCTCTAGTGGGTTGAGTTTTTAATCACTCCTTAGTGGAATGTGACAATATTAGGTGGGTTAGGATAGAATTAGGATTAGAATTAGATTTATCAAGGGTGAATGGGTTGGGATAGGTTCAAACCCATGGTCAAAGTGGTTGAAGTGGGTAAGGTTGGGGTTTAGAGGAATATTAATGAAATGAATAAAACTTATTGAATTCATTTAAAAATAGGAATATTAATTATTCAAGCTTTTAATTGCTTTTTAATAATCAATAGGACTATAGCCAATTTAATTAAATTAATTAGGCTAGGGGATGGGTTCATTTGCAAGTGATGAGACATATTGAGGTTCATTTAATTCCTTTATGATTAAATACTATAGCCATATTTTGAATCTGATTTTTTTTTATTGGTTTGAATTGTATGGCTGAAGTAGTTAATATAATTTAGTGATAAAAATCACCTAGGACATTAAATCTGATTTAAAATGAATTATGCCAATGTAACATTGTCATGACGTAATTGGGGGTATGATCACACTTAGGGAAAATAGGGTCTATGGTCAGAGAAGACCAAATCCAAGTGGTTACATTTGCCCCTCTTTGAATTGATGTGCGAGCAGCGCATTGATTCAAAGAAAGTTTTGATTTTGACTTCAGAAAGATTAAGAATTTCGCTCATGATCGAATGAAATGCCTAATCAAATCAGTCTCGCCCTTGATTGAACTAAACTGATAGAATTGATTTTGAACTTGGTTGTCGTACAAAGTTCAATAAAAGATTTTAAAGATACCAATCTTGAACTTGGTTGTCGTCCAAAGATTGATAATACTGATTTCAAACTTGGTTGTCATCCAAAAGTCAGTATGAAGCTTCCAAGAGCTTAGTAAGAATCTTTTAAAATAAGGGAACACAAGATATCCAGCTTATGAGAACCAAAGCTTTCATTTATGACTTAGTCAAGGAAACTGTCGTTGCCCTAGTTGTTTGATAACGAATTCATTTTAATGATCTTTTGAGCAAGAATTTGACTGATCATAGTGTGATCATGCCCCGTCGGGAATGAAATTGAAGTAAAAGAATAAAATCCCCCGTTTTAAAGAATGTATCACTTGCAGGAAGTGGTTAGGGAAAGAAAGAACGGAGTAGAAAAAATGAAAAAGAGGGTGTGTTTAAGAATAAACACATGAGTACCAAGTTAATTACAGAAAAATGGGAGTGGTGAGATTGTTTAAATGATGTCAAACAAAGATTTTTGGTGAAATGTGCCATTGAACAAATTTTTGGAACAAACAAAGTAATTTTGCATTGTCAGGAGCTGTCGCAAAAAAAAATCGTGCCATGAAAAAGGGATTTGATGCACCTTCATTATTTGTGTGAAAAAGTGAGCTTGTAAATTATCTTCAATAGCATGTTGCTTAAATCTGGTTTGAATGTCCAGACTTTCCTTTTAGGTATCTCCTTTTCTTTGCTCATTTTGTGCATCATAGATCAGGGGTTTGATAGCGGAGATGACCTTTGTACTACCAGTGTAATGATAAATCTCACTTCAATTTCATTCTTGATTGATCAGAAGAGGAATAAAATGAGCTTAAATTGCCTGGGAGGAGTTTTGGAACCCCTAAATAGATCAAAAGGCCAATATATATCTCAAAAATTACATTTTTACTATTCATTTTCACTTTTATCCATAGTAATTTTGAGAGCTCTACAGAGAAGATGGTGGTCCCCGTGCAGAAACATCATTTTGAGCTTAGTCGTTGACATCAGCGCCTAGCCGATTATGGACCTCCGATAAGTACTCAAAAAACTACCTTGTGGATTTTGCAATTTCAATTTTTATCCTTTTTTATAGCTTTTACAGCCCTTGCAATTGTGGGTCGCATCCAGGATTCTGGATCGCACCATGCTAAACCCATGTCGCATCCCGTTGTTACGAGATCGCATCCTATTTTTCTAAATTTATGTGTCGTATCCAAGTTTTCCTAGATCATATCTGGTTTTCAATATTTTGACTAAGTTTAGCAAAAAAATCTAGTTTATCTCGTTCCCTGTCTGTTCAAGATCACACCCTGTATTCGCAATCGCATCCTATTTTTCCAGGATCGCATCCAGTAAAAAGATCACACCCTATATATCCAAGATCGCATATGGGGTTTAGACTTAGAAACTCATCCATTTTGTCTTGTTTGTCTCCAGCGGACCCTAAATCACTTAGTTGATCTTGAGTTTGCATCTTTATTATAGATAGAACATTGATTTATCTTTTTATGTGCCAAACAGGTGTATTTTGAGGTAGTCACGTTCCGAGGTACATATCCAGGTCATGTGCTTGCCTTGTCCAAACTTTTATCAGGTGATGAGAAGGAGACAGTGATCTATTGTGGATTATGATCCTTGATTTATTTACCTGATATAGGGGTAAATCAAGGGTTGTTTACTACTCTTTCCGAGAGATGGCACTCAAAGCACAACACCTTCCATCTCCCGACTGGGGAGATGAAAGTTACTCCCAAGGATGTATGGTGTATACTGCATTTTCCCATAATGGGTTGTGAGGTGCACTTTGAGGTGACTTCTGTCGTAGTGATTGGTGCAGCGCATTGGTATTTTTAGGATGATACCATCGATCGGAGATACCTCTCGTGGGATTACATGTGCGATCATTATGATTGATTATCTGTATATTTAGTAGGCTTGATTGGTGGCATCCTGATGCCAGACAGAGAACAACATGGGTTCCTTGTAGGATCGGTGGACATGATGGAGCAGATGGTCATTCATATACAGAGATTTGCATGGGGCAGTTATATCCTAGCCCATACGTACTACGAGCTTCATGAGATTTTTTACCACTATACCCAGAGTATGACTGTGGGTATTTTGATTCTTCAGATCTAGGCCTGGGAGCACATCCCTGTGATACGATCCATCATAGATAGGCAGCGTGCACCTAAGAAGGCTTATGTATATATGTATGTAGGTCTTATTTAGTAGCCCCATCTGGGCAAGGTAGAGTACTGGAGGAGGCTTTTTGATGATATGACAGAGGTAGTCTGGCGGCCATACTTAGATTGTGAGGAGTGGACCTCAGATGCCAGACAGGTTCCATTTTTCTTCCAGAGTAGGTACCTTATCGGGAGGACCTGATATATTGTAGAGCAGTTCGTTCATACCCAAGTTTTGAGATAGTATGGCCGACGGTAGGGAAAGACATAGGACATTACTGTATATGCTCAAATCTGTGATGAGGCACCATTGTGGGGTGCCCAGTTGAGTTATGAGATCTCCCACAGGAGATCAGAGACATGGTTGGGGTAGATTAGGATCTCCATCTTGATGTTGCAAATGCAGGCTGCTCAGATGGATATATAGCAAAGATGCTTCATCATCCATTTCCTTGATTCATAGTGCCTAAGGAGGTCATTCCTCATATAGAGGATCTGATAGATTATGATCTGGATGAGCATCCCACTAGAGGGAGAGGAGGAGCTTAGAGAGACACTGGGTGCCAGAAAACATGGAGGGAGAGATGGAGGTAGAGATGGGAGAATTCCTCCTCTAGATGAGGGGGACGACGGTGGAGATGACAGGGGTGGTGGTGTTGTGGGTGGCCATGCAGATGTAGCTAGTGGCAGTGGAGAGGGTCGACACACCTGATTTAGTTTTGTTTCTCCTCAAAGAGATCTAGGTTCATTACTTACAGGGGAGCAGCAGAGGCAGTAGAGGGAGCAGTAGTGAAGGTAGCCTAATTGATCATAGGATAGAGCCTCAAGACAGGATTCTGGTAGGGGTTCCAGCAGGGATGGAGATCCTCTATCTCAGCGTGAGAAGGAGAGAGAGAAGCTTAGGGCACAGATCACAGCTTTAGAGGGCAGTCTTACGACAACTGATTCCAAGATTTCTATATCATATGCATTGCTTGCAGATAGGGACAGACAGCTAGAACGCCTTAGGGTAGAGCGGGATAGACAGGGTGATATGCTCAGAGCAAAGAGAGATGCCCTGGCCAGGATAGCCACTCACCAGGGATAGAGAGTAGCTTATTACTTTTCTTTATACCATACTGCAATTCCAGAGAGCCAGAGAGCACTTTCATTTTCACGGGTTGCCCAGTAGTCTGAGGGAGCGATGCCTCTGCCACCTCCATTTGTACCTCCTCCTCCTCCTCCTCTAGATCATGGAGAGGGGGAAAGCCAGAGCTGATACATATCTTTTTATAGTAGTTTGGGAGATTATTTTGTATATCTAGAGCCCTATGAGGCCATTCTTTTGTACTATTGACACTCTAATATATGTATATTGTATTCATCTGTGTATTCTGATACTCTTTGTGGAGATTTGTGCCATTTTGTTGATTTGTACCATGTTGATATATATATCTAATTCAGTTGTTTCTGATTCTGACATGATTATGAGTTCCTTTTACTTTGATAGATTTATTTGCACATGTGATGATATCTTGGTCATATGATGAGTTAGATTTAGATGATGACATCATTTATGCGTTTGGATTTATCACTGATATAAATATGTTTCAAATGATACTATGTGAATATGCAAAATGTATGTTTTTGAGTTTTTCTTATGCAAGAAAATGTATGGATGCACTTAGGATGTAAAATGAAATGTGATGCATAAATGCTTTATTTTTGTAATTTCTTTCTGTCTCATTTTAATGAATGCAAAATGTATGCTATGGATGTGCAACGATTTTTGATATCAATAATATTGATTTGAGGTAATTAACTTGGTTTTAGAGAAGAAAATAGAAATCATTTTTTAGCTCAAATTATTTATGCTTTTACTTCTTTCAAAATGAATCATGCAACCTCTAAATGCAACTATATGTAGACTCTTAGGACTTGTCACTGATTTGTAGATATTGTCACATTCTTATCATCATTGGGTGCTTTTCGGAATAGATACCACTTGATAGTACAACAATCACTAATACCCACTGATATTATGAATACTATGTTTATTGGAATGTCATAAATAGACTTAGGCATCAAGGCATAGAAGCTAGGATAAAAAAATAGTCACCTTCCTTTTATTATATCAGATTTTGTGTAAGGTAAGATATTGGACCCGCAATGACCTTGAAAATTCATATCCTTGGGTACATTATGCTTTGTATGCCTTAGTGAGAATCTGAGTGTAGAAAATAGACAAGAAAATTGTTTCAACCTCACCATAGTTTACACATAACAAAGATCGAGATATATGCGGCTATCCACTCAGAGTGGCAGCTCTTACCAAAAACATCCAAGTTAGGTGAAATTTATAAGATTATTTGGAAAAATCACCATACGTAGAAAACCAAGAAAATGTTATGCCCCCCGTCTTTGTGACTCTTTGTCTTTGTGCAGACGTCATGGAGTAACTCAGAAGACATAACAATTATCAATTGTGAATCAATCAAATAAAATTCATAACTGCTTAGATGCCCCCGATGAAAACATCATGGGTTCATAAAAGAGTCATAATCAAACCAAGATCAAACTATGTTTAGGTAGTATTGAGAAATACTATTGATTCAGGTTTTCAAGCACAGTAGAGATTCATCAATCAAAATTTTGGAATTCAAGCAATATGTGTTCCATGTTTGTGTATAACTGTCTTCCTATTTGCAATCCAATGTAGGTCTTAGAAACATCGTTCATCTTAGTGCAATTTTTGTGCCATCCTTGTTTCATGAGAGTAACAGTTTAGTGAAAACATAGAGTATTATTGTGTCACGAGACAAACCCTCCTATGATGACCTAGCAGATGTGACCTATCATACTGGAAAAGATACCCCTAGTGGAAAAAATGACCTGATCCTAAGATAGAAATATAGACAAATCTCAAGCAAGGATAAGATTTTTGTAAGGAAACGAAGTCAACTCTTAGCGCAAGTGTAATCATGAAGGCTTAGTATCAACAACGCATTGATAGATGGAACACATAATACAAGTGACACCTGATTGCCAATTTTTCACCACTTGGCAAGACTTTTTATTCTTTTTGCTACTAGGATGCCTGTTTTACCAGGTTGTCATCAAGGCACTTTTCTCTTTTTCAATTTTTTTCGCTATTTTTTCTTTTTTGGTTGTTTTTGTAGTATCAAGGCACCTGTTTGCCAGGTTTTCACCAAGGATACCTTTCTTCAAGAATTTTTCCACTATTTTTGGATTTTTCTTTAGGATCAATTTTTTGAATGTTTTTAGTATTTTCTGAGAACTATTTACTGTACAGGCTCTGCTAGCCAAACATCAAGCATAGAACCTCTTTAAATGCAAAGTGTTGATAGGATCTAGAAGGACATCCCCCTCAGGTGTAGCTAGTTGATAAGCTCCAGTCCCAAAAGTAGCAGTGATAACATAAGGTCCCAGCGAGTTAGGTTCAAATTTTCCCTTCTGTTCTCTATTAGGCTGGTTCTTAGGATTCTCCTTTAGGAAAAGATCCCTCACTTGAAATTATCGTGGCTTAACCTTTTTATTTTATCCTTTGGACATGTGTGCTTGGTACACCTTCAGGTGATCAAATGCCTGTAGTCTACACTCATCAAGTAAGTCTAGGGAATTTACCCAATCAATGTGGTATTTTTCATCAGTAACAAGACCTTGTAAAGATATTCGCAAAGATGGGATTTCAACCTCAATAGGTAGTACTTCTTCAGCACCATAGACTAGAGAAAATGGCATAGATCTAGTTGGTGTTCTGATGCTTGTTCTGTAGGCCCAAAGTGTCAGATTCAGTTGTAGATGCCAGTCTCTGCAGACTTACTTACAGTTCTATGTAGGATCTTGAGAATATTCTTATTAGATGCCTCAGCCTGTCCATTACCTAGAGGATAATAGATTGAGGAGCAGTGTTGAGTGATGTGAAACTATTCACAAAGGTCATCAATGTCTTGGTTTTTAAATTGGCCCCCATTGTCTATTACAATTGAAGAGGGTATCCCATATCTACAGATAATGTAGTTTAAAATGAACATAGCCACCTATTTTCTAGTGGCTTTGATTAGCGGCATGGCTTCTGTTAGAGTAATAGTGTATCAGGTTATTAATTAAATCATTATGATCTAATTACTAGCTCACCTATTCACTCTAGTTGCTTAAGCTAACCTTAGGTTTTCCCTTTTAGGGTTTCGTGATTCCTTTTATAAGGATTCACTTCTTTGTGTTTCAAAGAGAGATTGTATTCATTATTGTTGTTAATAGAAGCTTTATTCTTTTCAACATGGATTTCACTACTCTGGCTTTTTGGCCTCCATAGTTTCTCTTCTTCTGTCTGCTTCTTTCTTCTTCATGTGACAGTCTTGCATGCAGGTGTTCTTGGGTGGATTTGTTTTCCTCAAATCTAACATGGTATCAGAGCTCGCTTGCTGCTCACTGTTCAATTTTTGTTGAAGCAACAGAGGGTTTCAGAAGTTTTTTCAGTGTTTTTCTATTGGATCTGGGGGGTCTTTGTTTTTTGAGGCACTTTGGACCAAAACTGACCTCACAGTTGCGTCCAGAAGGCCCAAAAACCCCAGAATCCATAAAAAGTTTGTTCATTTTGGACAACTTAGCCCCGAGGCAAAAAAAATTTGGTTTCCAGTGCCGTACGGGCACGAAAGCTGAGAAAATTCAAAAAAAAATTTTAAAAAAAATTATTTTAAATGTTTTTTTAACACTGCCCATACATTTTCAATGGCGCAGTCGATCCGCCGTCGGCGCTCCCCCGCGGCCCGGCCTCCGTCGGCGTTTCCACCGCCTCAGCGGCCCTGCACACCGCCGCGGCCCCACCGCCGGCCACCCTCCGCAGCTCCGTGGCCCCCACTGCCAGTCTACTCCCCGCCGCCCGGTGCCACGTAGCCCCCGCGGCCCCGCTTCCCGGCCCCCGCCGCCGGTGGCGG
>MU225952.1:2480546-2500351 GCA_018584345.1 Thuja plicata | reverse complement strand
CATGCTTCCCCATCACACATTCCCTGCACATGGTGTCAACTAGTCTTGCAATACTTGGAAGGTCTCTTATTGCCTTTACATTACTTATCTTGACTATGTTGTCAAAATTGATATGACAAAGTCTCTTTAGCCATAGCCAACTGTCATCCACTTTTGCAACAAAACAACTTACTTCTGAATTTAGCTGAAAGACATTACCTTTGGTCTTTGAGCCTGATGAAATCATGTCTCCTTCTTTTTTATTAATGATGCACTAGTTTTTTTTGAATTCCAACTGATATCCTTTATCAAGCAACTGTCCAACACTTAGCAAGTTATGATGTAAACCATCAACATAAAGAACATCATATGTCTTATTCTTTCCATCTAAGGTGATAGAACCTATACCTATGATATGTTTGGGAGTGTTATCCCCAAATCTAACCATGCCACCTTTGTATTTTTCCAGATGCACAAATCTGTCTTTATCTCCTGTCATGTGGTGTGAACATCCGATGTCAATGATCCAGTTAGTTCTGATGTCAGCTTTTGAAATTAATACTAACTCTTGTGATTTTTCTTCATCTTCTTTGTCCATTTCTTCAAGCATCTTTTCAATGTCTTTAATGGAAATGAAACCAATTTCATCTTCTCTTGAATCATCATCAGTTACACCATCTTCAGCATGAAAAAATTCCTTATTGTACTTGGGCTTGTAATCTTATCTGAACTTCTTGACTCTTTTAGGACACTCGGATGCAAAGTGACCAACTTTGTTGCATGAAAAATTTGTATTTCCCTTTACCTTTCCTTTCTTTCTTGGCAATCATAGCAATGATTTCTTCTAGTTCTGTATCCACTTCTTCATTATTACTAGAGCTGCTTATGGATTTCTTGTTGTGGACTGAGGCTTTGAAAGTTGTCTCACTTTTAGGTTTTGTCTTCAATCTTGATATCTCAAATGCAGATATTTTACTGATCAAAGTCTCCCTGTTGAAGTCTTTTGAAAATTGCATAGTCTCATCTAAGATATTGATCTTACTCTCATATTCTGTTGTCAATGTGGTCATTAGTTTGTCCATTATATCATCCTCTAAAATTTCTCCACTAGTGATCCTGATACCCGAAATTGCTTCATTAATTCTCTGATTGTAGGCTCTGATGTTTTCTTCAGGTAGCATCTCTAAGTTGTTGTATCTTTTCTTCCATGTCTTTCTGCGCACATTTTTTTCTTGGATGTCTCCTTCAAACATATCTTCTAATTATTTCCAAATAGAGTATGCTTTATCTGCCTTCTTGATCTCAAAAAATTCACTGTCAGATAGGGCACTGATTAGGGCTTCTTTGGCGATTGCATTTTGAGTGAACACTTCCTTTTGTTTGATTGTAGAGTCTTCTTTTGCAAGGTCTTTCAAGGTGGGAACTTCAATTTCTTGAGTGGAAATATCATAGATCTCAAAACCAACACACTAAAGATGTGTTATAATTTTGTTCTTCTAGTCAAGATAGTTTTCTCCATCAAACTTAGGACTCTCTTTCCTGAAGTATGTCATCTGATCTATCTTAAGCTGTTAGGCTTTCTCTCCAGGGAACTTGGCTCTAATACCAATTGTTGGAATAGTCCCAAAGGATAACTGAGAGGGGGGGGGTGAATCAGTTATCAACTACTTTAATTATTTTCTTTACTTAGATATCAATTAACATAAATCAAATGCACATTCAGATAACACAATAGAGAACACAACAATTTGGTTACGGGGAAACCAAATAGGTAAAAACCCCAATGGGAATTAACACCGACAAAGAACTGTACTTCAGTATAATTATCCTTGTTAGGAGATCTTGCAACCCTGTTATGAGTTTTTCTTTACAATGCAATAAGTACAGAGACATGGTCAAAGGTCGGACCCTGTTAGGAGTCTTTTACAAGTAACCCTGTTAGGGGTGAGGACTCACTGTCCAAAAGCTCACTGCTAAAATGGTGAAGGTTGCAACCTTCAGTAGAATAGATATACACTATATCTGATAGATGAACTATTTGAGTAGACCTATTTTCTTGATCAGTTCCAATGAATTGTAATCTTCTTATTTTTCTTCACATAGTTCTTCAACTTATTATGTCTGACTTTCTGCTCTCTTTTGTCTATTATTTTTCACTTCATTTTTACACATAGCAAACACAATTGAACTTCTATATGTATATTCACCAAGGATAAGGTCATGATGGTATCTGGGAATACTTCATCAACTTCTTTTTCAGCTTAACTAACCACGCAATCAAAGTTAGAACCGCGCAATCCAAACTGAATAGACGCGACGCTTCACAAAGTCAGCTCCACCAAATTAACTCCAACTTCACAATTCTGATAGAACATGATTGGCGCCTTTGTATCATCATCACTAACTCATAACTAAACATTAATACAAACATGCATATCCAGAAGATAGGCGCAACTCAAGAAACATTGTATTTACATCGGCTCTTGACAGATAATCTTCAGACGCTGTAACTTCCATAACTGATTAACATAGCTCAACTAAAACTTCATATCTGACTCGACGTGAATGCACATAGCATCTAGAACATGTATACACCATGGAAATAAACATGCATAGCTCCAGAACATTTGTACTGATAATTTCATAAAGAAAACTATTGTATATTATATGTTGTCATCAATGACAAACATACAATCAATTATTTGCACAGAAGAAAATCTCCAACAGTTTTGGGTTTAGCCTTCTCTTGCTTGAGAGTGGCAAGTTCCATTTGCATTAAGGTAAGTTGTTTGGCGAGAGTAGAAATAGGATTTGGTACCTCTTTCTCATTTAGTTGTTCCACATCATAATCTTTTGGTAACTTTACGCCAGTGGATGCTAGATGGAGAAAGTATTTCTCTTTATCTTCGTCAATCATCTTTTCCATTGTTTTTCAGAATTTCTTGCTTTGTTTGAGTTTATTGTACTCTTCTTCAGTGATGTATTCCTCATTGCCTGATTCAAATATTGGATGATCAAATGTGGGTTCTTCTTCTTCATCGGTATCTTCATATTTTTGGTTTTTTTCGTTGTCATATTCTTCAAAAGCCTCACTCCATCCATGAGTAGATCTGTCCATTTCTGGAGAGTCTAGATCGAGCAGGGAACTGGGAGATGTTTCTCCTTGAAAGTGTAGTGATTTAGGGGTTACTTTAGATCCTTTAGATATGTACTTTTTGCATCTTGTATTAACCATGTGGTTGTACCTCAACTTTGTCAAAGTTTCCCGATAGTGTTAGGTAGTATCTTGAATCGTTCGAGTGAGTGTGTCTAGGTGGAAGTATCATTTGTATCTTGGTGGAAGTAAATGATTCTAGTGTTAGAGGGTTAGAATTCCCTAATAGTGAGCTGGGAATAAAGTTGTTGTAAAAAGCATATAGACCACACGTATTGAGACGGATTGCGACAAACTGATAGGACATGCAAGTTGGACATCTGAAAAAGTGTTTCGACACAGCAATAGGGAGACCAGAAAAAGACAACAAAGACAGACTAAAGAACTAAAAGGGTACTCAAATCAACTAATTTTTCCTGAGAAACTATTCTACAAGTGCCCACTTTCCTAGATGTGAGCTCTGAGTTGCGATCTAGGAAATACAGGATGCGAGCTACTGATGACCCTAGATGCGAGCTGGAACCCTAGATGTGATGATGTGTTGACCAAATGTGACCCGATATACTAGATGTGAACCATGATACCAAATATGAGCCAGGAAATCCAGGATTTTTTGTCTAATGTCTCTATCAAATTTGGTCAGTTTTGAAATTTTCATCTTGGAAGTGCGTGAAGTTCGTCTGATTGCAGATTGATTTCTGAGACCTGTCGATGAGTGAAAAACACCTATGTAGACCAAGGATTGAAGTTTGTTGTTTACTTGAAGGTGTTATCTTTTTAATACTATTTCAAATATGTCAACCAAGTTTGCTTTTTTAGGAAGGTGAAATAAGCACACATATTATCCCTATTTTCTAAGTGGAGGATGAAAATCTGTGCTCGTTGACTTAGGTACACACTCAAATGATAATCAGAATACAACCATCACCAAGCACACAATGGCTCCAGTCATGATGTTGTATTAGTCGACTCCAAATGCAAGTGAGGGCATGATATGACGAGTGTCTTGGGGAAATTACTTTTTGCCTTGCACAAGGATTATCACCCTTTCAGGGGTGAATCAAGAATTTTTTTAGTTTAAGTATTGTCTATGATTGGGTAATCCATTCAAAACTGTCCCCCATAGAATTGCACAAGGAAAAATTGAGGCGTATAGCCCTATGAGTACTCAAATATGTGTAGTCTCGCAAGCAAGATTCAAGCGGCTCCACTCTACAAATACCCAAGCATGTTCAAGGAATGATGTCAAAATTCCAGGAACAAAACTAATTCTGTCTTCCAAGGCTTTAGCCTACGAGGAAGAAACTATTTATAGTGAGTTGGAAGGATTGGCATAAAACCTGTCCTCACTTGGGTCATTCCCGAGAGATTTTTTCCTCAATCGGCAGGCCCTCTACTATTAAATAAGTGTACAAAAGATTAGCGAGCGTAGGATGTCTAGATTTTTGATTCCTCCGAAGAAGAAGAGCATACTCTCCTAATCCATGCCATTTTCTCCCAAAATAGTTTCAAGCAAACAGTTCATTCCCTCAAGAAATATTGTGCTTGATTTAAGATGTTCCTACTTTAGGGAAAATAGAATGCTTGAAAGTAAATTTGTGTTGTTCAATTTGCGCAATATTTAAATGATTTGCTTGTCCAGTTACTAATTCCAAAACTTAGATAATGAGTTTGTTCAATTATTCCACAATGTTAAATGCTTTGAGTTGTTCAATTTCTGATTCCAAATGAATTAAACGATGTGAGTTTGCTTGTTCATTTACCCTCTAGAATCTTTCACAAGTGTTTAAAACAATGTCTGATTTTTTAATTTTCCTTTAAAGGAAAAGAGCATAGTAATCTAGTTATTTTAAGATATGTTTGAGAAAATGGTATTTAAGTGTGAAAATTTTTGAAAAAAAAAGGTTAGTATGTGAAATCAGTTGAAAACCCTGAAACCACACATGTTAGTATTATCATCTTCTAAATCTTTATCCGAGATCTCTAATCACTAGTTAGGCTGGCCAAAATGCCAAAAACACAACTGGTTAAGTGTTAGAGGTTAGAGAATTAAGTGCACAAAAATCTCTACCAGATGCGATCCTAGAAATGCAGTGTACGACATAGAAAACCAGATACGATAGAGTGTCTACCAGATACAATCCCAAACTGAAAATGACCTGGGAAATCCTGGATGTGAGCCTCGATTTCTATGGTGCGATGACGTATCCCGGATGTGAGCCAAAATGACAAGAAACGACTCTGGTCCTGAAAACTGGGAGGATAGATTAGTGAAAAATGGAGTTAAAATGAGGCCAAATTCAAAATTGAGCCCCACGATGGGCGCCGAAAATGTGTGTGTTAAAATGTGCACCTATTACCTGCAACACGATACTTCAATAGATCATTACATTAGTGGAAAACATGGTTAGAAGAGCATATAAAGCACTAAAATTGACCTATTGCTTTCTAACTAAGAAGAGTATGATAAGCAACATAACAACCCTCAGATTATGCTACTATCAGTGACATATACGACTTAGCATGAAATATTTGAGTTTAAAACAGACTATTTAATCCTTAAGCATGCATATCATCTCTAAAAATGAACATAATAATAATGCCTAAACATGAAAAACTAAATGAAACATGAATCTATTTAAATCCTAACAACATAACAATGCATTTTCAATCTAAAATATGGGCTTATTTGTGCTCAAAAACACCTTCTATTTATAGAAGAACTAGGAGAGAGAGGGGGGACAAGGTGCATTAATGGAGTTGTAAAACTCATTAATGAGGTGTAAGAGGCATTAATGTCTTGGGAATTAAGGAGGGATGGGCATAAAAGAATATTCATTAATGAGACATTAATGAAACCATTTATGAGGCATGGGGAGGGATGTAAGGCCAAACTTGGCAAGTTGGTTCTTAGAGGAAGTCAAGCTCGAGAAAGTTGACTTTCTCTAGTGGGTTGAGTTTTTATTCACTCCTTAATGGAATGTGACAATATTAGGAGGTGGGTTAGGGTAGAATTAGGATTAGAATTATATTTATCAAGGGAGAATGGGTTGGGATAGGTTCAAACCCATGGTCAAAGTGGTTGAAGTGGGTTAGGTTGGGATTTAGAGGAATATTAATGAAATGAATAAAACTTATTTAATTCATTCAAAAATAGGAATATTAATTATTCAAGCTTTTAATTTCTTTTTAATAATCAATAGGACTATAGCCAATTTAATTAAATTAATTAGGCTAGGGGAATGGGTTCATTTACAAGTGATGAGACATATTGAGGTTCATTTAATTCCTTTATGATTAAATACTATAGCCCTGTTTTGAATTTGATTTGTTTTGATTGGTTTGAATTGATTTGAATTGTATGGCCGAAGTAGTTAATATGATTTTAGTGATAAAAATCACCTAGGACATTAAATCTAATTTAAAATGAATTATGCCAATGTAACATTGTCGTGACATAATTGGGGGTATGATCACACTTAGGGAAAATAGGGTCTATGATCATAGCAGACCAAATCCAGGTGGTTTTAGTACCCATACCCATTTGATCATTCATTGTACATGTCTTTGTTTCCCACTCATTTCTCGGCACCCAAGTTTGACAAATACAGAGGCAACACCAACCCTATAGAACATATCAAAGAGCTCTTTGCTAGTTGCATTGAGGTTGCACATGATGAAACATACCTAATGCGACTGTTCCCACAAATTCTAGCCAAACTAGCAATTGAATGGCTCTCACACTTACCTCATGGCATCTTGTCTTGGAGAGAGTTGGCTGAAAAATTCATTGCTCACTTCCATCGCAATATCAAGCGCAAGGTCAGCATCAAGGACCTCTGTGACATTAAACAGAAAGATGGAGAATCCTTTGTGAAATTCCTACAAAGGTGGAGGAACAGTGCAAATAGAATAACATATGATGTGCCCGAGAAAGACCTCATAGTCATGTTCATCGACAATTTAATCACAACTATTTCATTTACCATAGAATTGTAGCTGGCTCCTAACTTCAAGCAACTCATCGAATGAGGAGTTTGTTGTGAGCAAATCCTGGTCAAAAGAGGTATCCTTGCAGACCCTACCTAGACAAACATTAACAAAAATGCAACGGATAAAGCCAAGTGGTGGAACAAGAACAAAAATATCATCGTTGATGGCGTCATTGACGTAAAGACAGTCAACTATACTTAAATAATAGACTGGTTGATCTTGAATTAAGGAATGGACAATACACATGGACAAATAAAAGGAGTGGCTTTCTAAATATTACAGAGAAATTGGACCATTTTCTTTTGGTAGGGAATTGGGCTGCCACTAATTGGACATATTGTGCAGAGATTCTACCCTTAATTGGGTTGGATCATTATCCAATAAGTGTTAGAATACCAGAAGACAAAGTTCCGGATAGATCTCCCTTCAAGTTTGAAGCCATGTGGCTGTGACACAAATAATTTCACACCCAAGTAACACATTTGTGGATTCATGCTCCGCCAAGAAGAGGTAATAAGGCTTTCATCCGTTTTAAAAATCTACAATACTTAAAAGAAAAAATTAAAGGATGGAATAGAGAGGTTTTTAAGAACATCTTTGTAGAAAAGAAAGCTTTAGAAAATGAACTAGGATGTTTACATTCAAATATTTTGGCAAATGGGAGGAGTGAAGTTGACTTTATAGAAGAAAATAGATTGAACAAACTTTATAGTGAAGTTTTAAATAGAGAAGAAACTTATTGGAGACAGAAATCAAGAGAACTATGGTTGGCTGAAGGTGATAAAAATACCTCCTTTTTCACATTTATGTCAAGGTAAGAAGATCACAAAAGAAGATATTTTCAATTCAAAACAGAGATGGGGTAGTAGTGCAGGATCCGAAGGAAATTAATTAGGAAGCGGTTAGATGCTTTCAAAATATCTTTTCAGAGGACCCAGCTATGGTAAATGCAGATTTGGATATGCAAACATTATCCCAAGAAGTATCACGAAGGATCAGAATGCAATGCTCAAACAACCCAACACACTTTTAGAAGTTAAAAAGGCAGTTTTTGATATGGGAGCTCAGAAAGTGCCATGGCCAGATAGTTTCTCAACCATCTTTTATCAGCATTTTTGGGATTTGGTGGGAGTTGAGGTTTGGGAGGTAGTAGAAGAATCCAGGGTTGGGGGCTTCTTATTCCTAGATTGTAATAATACATTTCTCACTCTCATTCCAAAGAAAGAGGATAGAATTTCCTTCGAAGATTATAGACTGATTTCCTTATGCAACACAATATATAAGATTATATCAAAGGTAATAGCGAATAGATTAAAGAAGACTTTGCATCCAATTATCTTGGAGGAACAGAGTAGCTTCACTCTGGATAGGTCAATCTATGAGGGGATCATTATAGCCCATGAAATTATACACACCCTTCAACAGAATAAAGTTGAAAATATGATGGTCAAACTTGATATTAAAAAGGCATATGATGTTGTTAACAGGGTTTTCCTAGTTAAAGTTCTGAAATGTTTTGCCTTTCGTGCGGAATGGATCCAATGGGTAGAGAGTTGTATCACTACACCTAGATTTTTAGTATTGGTAAATGGCACCCCACAAGGCTTTTTCAAAACCACTAGAGGAATCTATCAAGGAGATCTAATCTCCCCTTTCCTGTTCATCATTATGGCTGAAGCACTGGGGCATTTGATATGATCAAAGAGAGATTTAGGGGCATGGAAAGGCATCAAAATGGCCAAAGGGATGGATCCCATAACCCACCTCCAGTTTGCAAATGATACTAACTTAGTGGGAGAGGATTCTCTTAGGGAAGCAACAGTTATAAAAGGAACTTTGGACTTATATAGCAATGTTTCTAGTCAGTGTATAAATTGGAATAAGTCTGACATTTACTTCTTCAATGTAGATCTCCAAAATCATAGAGAAATTTGCAGAATTATTGGTGTTAGAGAAGGGAGACTCCCTAGTAAATACCTTGGGATACCATTATTTAAAGGGGAATCTAAAGCCAACCTTTGGAAGGATCTAGTGGGGAAGTGTTCTAAAAAATTAGAAGGATGGAAGAGCAAATGGCACACCTTTGCAGGAAGGAATCTACTACTCAAATAAGTCATAAGTGCAATCCCCATCTATTATATGATGTTCCTTAAGATCCCCAAGAAAGTAACGCAGATAGTGGCTGGAAGAATGAGGAAATTTCTATGGAATGGAAAAAGTGAAGACAAGTGGCCTCTTATAGCTTGGAAAAAAGTATGAAAATCCAAAGCAAATGGGGGTGTAGGATTGCGGAACTAGAACCTAATGAATGAAGCTTTGGTAGCAAAGTTGATTTGGAGTATGTATCACAATCCTGATTTACTTTGGGTCAAAATACTAAAAGAAAAATATTTAGATTCAATGGCAGATGAGTATATTCTCACCACCCCAAATCCTCCAAAAGGATCTGTTGTGTGGAATTTTATTTCAAGTTGTAGAACCCTAATCACACAACACATTACTTGGCAAGTAGGAAATGGTGAGAAGGCTAAATTCTGGGATGATTCTTGGAATGGTTACCCAGTGCTCGCAGCCAACTAGGAATATCAGGAGTTGAAAAAAATTCTTTTAGACAAATTGGCTTCACAGGTGAATTGCTATCTAGAACAACAACAGAGTCCATTGGAGATGGTGTGGGAATGGAAAGATATAAGTAACATAGGTCTTACTAGTTAGAAAACTAAAATGATGAAAGGAATCTTTGAGAATAGAAGTGTGAATATATCCACAGAGATGGATACTATTAAGTGGTGTGCAGCTAGTAGTGGAAATTATTCAGTTAAGATTGGATATCAACTCCTTGAGATAGAGAATGATCTTGAAGAGTGGCCCACCAGACTCCTATGGAGAAAAGAGTGCCTACCCAAAGTTGGAGCCTTTGCATGGATTGCCACAAAAGAGAGTATTCTCACTGGAATTAGCAGATAGAAATTTGGAATTATGGGACCTAAAAGGTGCTTATTATGTGAAGAAGATGATGAAGATGTTAACCATATGCTAGTAACATGTAAATTTGTTGCTCAATGTTAGGAAATTCTTAAAGGGAGGTTAGGATGACAGGGACCCTTATCAAATAAATTAAAAGATATTTTCCATAGCTGGGCTAAGCCACCACTAAATTCCACCTTTTCTTCAGCATGGAATGCTAGCCCCTCTATACTTATTTGGGAAGTTTGGAAGGAGAGAAACCGTCGGCTTTTTCAGGAGAAGAAAGAAGATGTTAAAAGACTTAAAAATAGAATCAATCACACCATTAAAGAGGTGGTAAATGCTAGTGCTACTAAAATACCAATTTCCACTCAATTTACACAATTGGATCAGAAAATACAAAAGATGTGGCCTGGTTTGAAATGTAGAAATGGACAAATGGGATCTGGTGGAGTAAATAAATGCAAACTTCAACTAGTGGTCAAATGGATTGCCCCAGAGGAGGGATGGATTGAAGAAAATTTTTATGGAGCCTCAATGGGAAACCCAAGGCCTTCTGGAACTGGGGTAATACTAAGGGATCATACAGGAGAGACTTTGGCCTTTGGATCTCAAAATCTATGAGAGGGAACAAATAATGTGGAAGAAGGAAATGCAGCAATACTGGCAGTTAGAATGGGGTTCACCTTAGGCATTCATAAAATACATCTAGAGGGGGATTCTCTCATGCTCATCAATGCCATTAAGAATGGTCAAACAAAGGCATGGCATCTACAATCTTTAGTTCACAATGTTTTAAGATTACTTTAGAATTTTATAGAGTTCAGAATAACTCATACATATCGAGAGGGGAATACTAAGGCAGATGTGTTATTGAAATGGGCAATCACTTTTGATAAGGTGGGTGATTTAAAATTTGAAAATATCCAACTCAATAGATAAGTTACTTTACGCCTTTATTCAAATTTAATAGATAGTATTAAAAGGTTAAATTAAAAATGATTTGGCCAGAAGGGCTAAAAGCTTCACTATTTGAAATATTGTATGATCACACCAAATTACTAGAGGATATAGATGGATAGTAATTTGGAGGAGGTGGCAGGATGAGTTGGCATGAGGAAAATCTAAATCAGTTGTTGAAGGTGAGATGTCAAGGTTGTAATAATTGCAAATTTTGTGGAGAGATTTTGGCGGCTGTCCTTTATGAGCGATTGGACAGAAGTTAGATATGAATGACCTTCCACATGCGAAGATGTCATGATGGTGAATGAAGAGGACATTATATTCTCTTTTTATAATTAAATTTATGATGGAAAGGACAATCGGTTGCAAGATGTGATGTTAGAAATGATGGAACATTGCCGATTTAAGGCAGAGACAACACTAACTATGCCATAACTAAGAGCAGTTTTTGCTATCTGGTTTGTTTTTGCTAATTGTTTTGTGTAGGTTTCTATTCAAGCTAGTAATGGTGCATGCAAACTTTACGGTGCAGACAAAGTGACATATGAAGTCTTTTCTAGGGGCGGCCAGTAAGGAGAGAATTTTGGGACTGGTTAAAATAAAAACCGATAATATGGTTAATGTTGTTTTGAGTGTGCTTGGGCCTAAGTTCCAAGAATTTTGGTTGATGAGAAGGGATAACACAGTGATTATTTCTATGGTTATCACCTAGGGACTTGAATTGGGTGAGCCAATTAAGGTGGTAAAATGGGTTACGAAAGATCTCTTTGTGGAAGACTTACTTGGCGACCTTGACTCCATCTTGGAATGGGTTGTGCCAGGTTTTGGCTCAGATTTCTCTGAGTGTTTTGCAAATGAAGATGAAGCTAAGGACTATGGGAGGCTACCATTTATTAGATGGGTTGGAAAGGAGGAGGGCATTAACTACAAGAAGCAGATCCAAGGAGAATGGGAGAAAGTGAAAGAAGAAATTTGCAAAAATGAACAGATGAAAGCTGATGAAATGAAAGCACATACATTTGATATCCTGCGGAGGGCATGAACTTGAAATCTTTGAAGGGAAAGGAGGTTTGATGGAGCAGAGAAGGTTGAGTAACTGAGCAGTGACTGTTGGTTTTTTGGTGAGAATGCTAGTTTTTTGTGGAAAATCAACTCAAATTTTGTGGTTCTAGTGTAAATCTGATGTCTATGCCACCCTTATAATATTTATTTTAATATTTTTAGTTAGCCTTGCAATCTCAATTTATGGGAAATATACTGTAATTTTGGAAAAGCTCTAGAAGAGCAGGCACGTTCTTTATGTAATTGGCCATAGGCCCATACTGGTTTTTTTGTTTTAAGCTACTTATGTAAACCTTTACTTTATCAATAAAAATCATCTACTACCGAGCCAAAAAAAAAGAATCAACTCTCTTAGCTGATTTTATGGAATACATTCTTGCTTTAAGGATATCTTCTTGTTTTTGGACATAGGTATCCTTGATTTTCTTCCTTATGATGTCTCCTAAGTTGCCATCATAGGAGGGGGGCATACATATGGCATCCCGTGTACTATATGTAGTTTATTTTTGTTTATTGGATCCACATGGAGATAATTCTTTCCATGAGCCTGATCCCCTAAGCCACCCCTATGCCTAAAACATTTTTAAGTTGCCCATATGTTCAAAACATTTTTAACTTTCCCTGTGCGCAAAATATTTTTAAGCCGCCCCTATGCACAAAATATTTTTAAGCTGCCCCTATGTGAAAAAGATTTTCAAAGCTTCCCATGTATGCAAAACAATTTTCAAGTTGTCCCTATGTACAAATTTTTCAAGGTAGAGTTGACTTGCATAACATAATTTTCAAGACCATTAATTCTCCTTCCTCTCTCTTCTGTCCCCATGAATCACCTAGCATACCACAATTTTCTAGCCTATTGTTCTTTGCCTCCTTATTCCATTGATTCCTTTCAAAAACTTGCTAATGCTTTCATTCAACAGTTTGAAAACAATATTGGTCCTAATATTTATTTGACTGATTTGATGCATTATAAATAAGGTGTTAAAGAAAAAGTGACTAATTTTATTGGTAGATTTAAGAATTTTCATGCTTATATTTCTTATCATGTGCCTGATATTGATGTTCAACATATTTTCATTGCTAATTTACAAAAATACATTAGAGATAAGATGTTGATTTCTAAATTCTCTTCCTTTACTCAATTATGTGCAGTGTTTAATAATTATCAGCTTCAAGTGAGTCAATTTGAGAGCACCACTCCAATGGCTCTGGTTGATAAGAGTGATGTTGCATCCTAATCCTTTAAAAAGTTTCAAAAACCTAAGGGCTTCATCAAGATCAATAATTCATTAAACAATGTTGATGATAAAGTGGTAGTAGCATCCAATGGTGTGGCTCCTTTGTCATCTATTTTTAGACCTTCTCATAATTTTACACCTCTTTATTGATCTTTTCATAATGTGATGTTGAATTTGATTAACGCTAATGTTTTATAACTTCTTCCTATTAAACTAATTGACACATTCCATCCTTTCCCTAAATCCTTTGATCACAAAGCTTTTTGTCAATACCATTTTCAACCTGGCCATGATACTGAGAAATATTTCTGTTTGAAATCGATTGTTCAAGACCTCATTGATTCTAATGTTTTTTCTATTGAGGGTGTTAATGATCAAGGAAACAAGTTCATAGCACCTCTCAAATAACACTTACAAATTTATAACAATCCTTTTCCTTCTCATTCTACCAATACCAATGAGTCTACTCAGTTTTTACCTTCTTCTTCCACCCATGTTGTTGACTATGACATTGAGTGTACTAAAGCCAAAAATGTTGTCAACCTTATTGATAAATCTAAACCCAAACTTGAACCTGAACCTTATCTTTGCATTACATTTGATCCTAAAGGCATGATTAAAGCACCTGATGGTCCTCTTTATATTGTAGCAAAGATTCATGGTCTTCTTTCTCATGGTGTCCTTATAGATCCTACTTGCATGGTGAATGTTATAACTGAAGAACATATTTACACTAGATAGATGCAACAAGATTTCTATGATAAATTTGATGTGATAATCAAAACTTTCAGTGGTTTATCTTATCCTACCCATGGTTCCATTCCTTTTCCTATAGAAGTTGGTGGTAAAACTCTAGATGTCACCATTTTTGTCATCCCAACTTCCAGTCACTTTCAAATTAGACTTGGTCTTCCTTGGCTCACCTCCATGAAAGTTGTAGTCTCTCCTACTCATAAGTGTTTGAAATTTTCCCATAATTCAGAAATAATCGTGATATATCATAGTCTCTATCAAACTTTATCATCTCAAGGGAAGTTTGAACTTGACTTCTTTTGGCCTTCCATGCCTCAACCAATTCAACCTCACAAAGACAATCTTTTTTTATCCTATCATAAATACAAAATCAAAATATTTGTTACTTATCAATCTGTTATTTCTAGTTTTGTCTTTATTTGTCTAATTTGTCACCTACATTGCATCTTTCCTTTTCCATTTTCAAATTAAATATTTAGCGAAGGATCACTGCCCCATTCAACTCTTAGTTCATTACTTGAGCCTATTAGGACATCTTCCTTCCAAGTGTGCAATTTTGAAAAGGAGTAATCAATTCCCTTGCCTTTGCTTCTCTTTTATTTTTGTACATACCTAAATTAGATAGGCAAGCACCATGATAAAAATTATCATAACTCAAAGTTTAATTCACAGTACAGAAGGAATATAGAAAACACATAGTTTTGATATATATTTTTTCATTTCAAAAGATGCTCAAAACATAATGACATAAAGTTTGATATATTTTACTATAAAAAATCTCCATATCTCAAAGTTTCTTTTTAGAGCTATTTCCTTTCCCATTCCCCTTTTTCCTCTCTTCTTCCTAACTTTTCAAAATCCATATATATACAAAAGTGAGAGATCATACATTTAAAATAACAGTCTTTGAAAGCAACCAATATCAAGAAAGGATCTTGGAGCGGAAACAGTTTTAGCACTCAAAATTTACCATTATATATATTCAAAGAAATTAAGAACTAAACAATTAAAAATCCTTATGCATCTTCTCAGTCATCTTTCGGGTGAACCAAATGGGTCCAGCCCATATTCTGAAAATCATTTTCAGGATAATCATCTTCCAGAATTGCAGCATCTTCCAGAATTGACTATATCCAGCATGAAAAATTGACAACATTGTGACCTTTTCACGATGGTTGTTTGTGGAACTTTCTTTAATTGGCTTCGCAGACAAGTATTTTCATTTTCACTATTAATTTTAGGGTTGCATTCTTTTTTATTATCAATAAAACAATTCTCATTTTACCCGTTAATGGGAATGGAAGGGTTCAACCTTTGGCAGGGAAGCAGAGTGCCAAAACATGCATTTGGAAACCCCCATCTCCTGGATGGGTTAAAATCAAATTTGACAGTGAGTCTTGTGGTAATCTAGGAGTCTCAGGGGTAGGCTATATTTCTCGGGATGAGAAGGGAGATATCTTGGCACTTGGTGCCAAAAGACTGAAAGACGGGACAAATAATGAGGTAGAATGTTTGGCTACTGTAGAGGCTACCTTGATGGCAAGAAAATTAGGATTAAGGTGAATCCATCTTGAAGGGGATTCGCTCCTCATTGTGAATGGGATTGCAAAGGGTCAGATGGATACGTGGTACCTGAACAAACACATAAAGAGGATACGAGCTCTGGTTGGTGAGTTTGAGGATTTTAAAATCTCACATGTGCAACGAGCAGCTAATGACCTGGCAGATAAACTGTCAAATGTGGGTGCAGACGGGTCCCTAGTAAACAAATTCAAATTGTTTGAAGATTTGAGAACTAACCCCTTGAGGACTTCTTTGAGGCATGATTGGAGTCCATAGACTATACACAAGAGTTGGGATTATTTCAACATTGATAATGTGATCTCAAGTTGACAGGCACGTGGTGCTACTACCTAAATGATGGAGGATGAAGTGACATGGAGCCTTTTACTCATATTTGGGAGGCGGTGACGAAATCTCAAAATCAGTGGATTTCATGGTATGTGAAGGATGTGGAGGTACAAGGTGAAGTAATGAGTTAGCAGAGGGAGTAATGTTAGCATGATGGCTTTTGAATGCTGCCTTCGAGAGGCTTCTACAACCTTTTTAAAAAAAATTGGAGTCGAGGCAGAAAGAAGAATAGAGCATCTGCAAGAAAACCATAGAGCCAGAGAAAGATGGAGGTGAATTTCTCATTGGGGACTTCTGGACAAGTTCAAGCTTTTGTGGGGCCGATCACAGTGAAAAGGCTAGGCAACATTTTTACAGAGGACGGGGATGAATTCTGGACCACAATTGGTGAGATTTACGCGGAGCATTTTCTGCAAACTTGGTGGAAACCCCAAACAAATCTTGATGTGTCCTCGTTGTTTGTGGCTCTAGGCCTCATGGTGGCGGACTCCAAAGATGATGTGTAGGTGTGTAGGCAGTGGTAAAGAAATGCATGGCCATCAAGTGGATTAAAGGCATCGAAGAGGTTCTGAATAAGACAGAGGTGGGCGTGGGTCTGCACAAGGGATGCGACCCTATTTGTATGATCAGCCATGGGCATCATGAGCTCCAACCTCTATTTTTCTGGTCATCATCTATCCCCAAGGATGTCCACCTTGCACGAGCGGTTGATGGGTGGAATGCACTGAAGGCCGCATTGGCGAAGTAGAAGTTGGAAATGCAAGGTGGGGAAGGGCTTGGGGGGAGAAAATGCAAGTGTGCCCCAATTAAATCCTTTGTTTTTTCTTGTTGTAATATTCTTCCCCCATGATGTATTTCTTGTTATATGTTTTATTTATATTTCTTTAGATGACCCTTGTTTCTCTAATGGTGCAGGGTGATGAAGTAATCAAATTGTTGTGACATTCCTCTATTTGTATCTCAGTTATATGTTGTTACATATTATGTTGTGCATGTGCCACTATTCGTAAATGTGCCTTTGTGTTGTATAATTGGGGATGATGAAAAATGGTAGCTACCTATTCTTTTTCTTCTTTGTGATGTTGGTTTAGAAAGACTCGTCTTTATAACTCTTACGTGACATTCTTCCATTGTGCTTGTAGTTCTACTACCTTTGGGGATTGATGATAGTTCATTTTGATATAATTCCAATATAAATGAGTTATCATATGATCATATTGACCCTTGAGTTAGTAGATCCCTTTTGTGCTCCCTTTTTTCATGTGTTCATTTCCCTTGGTATGTCCTCTCTTAGGGGTATCTCATTGTGGAAACGTCTCTTATGGGTGCATTGATACTCCAAAAAAGCTATTTCTTTGATTAAGGCATTTGCAATCGCTTTAATGTGGTAAGTATCTCCCATGAAGACCAAGTAGAGTAATTCTCAATCAAGCAAGAAGATCATTCCTTCCATCCTCATATATCCTTATCTCCTTCATTGCAAGTGATTATTAAGTATATCTATATTGAGGATCTAGGAGTGGCATTCATAGATCCATGCATTTGTGAGGGAATTCTTGATTCCTATTCTACATTTCAAGGTAATCTCCTTGATTTAAAGCACATTCAAACATATTCATGGATATGAACAATTTCTACATTCATCCATGAGGGTTTGTTCAAGGTGAATAAGAAATTTACCTTTTTACATACTTTCCTTTATGCGATTTTCTTTTATTTTCAAGGTTGATCCTAAATAGAGGTTTGACCAAGGCAACCCCCTTTTACCCAACCTTTGCTCCATTTTTCTCTATGTAGGAACAAGTTACAGAATTGTTGAAACTTTACTGGGCAAATAGAAAATAGTCAAAGGACCCTTGGAAATTTTCGTCAAATGTACCTAGATTAAAACATTTGAAATGTCATGTTCTTAGGTATAGAATGTTTGAAACATTGTGTACCCTACAACTTCAGCCCATATTTCACTCATAGGTCAGTTCAACTTTCTAGATCTCAATTTAGGTTATTACATGTTTCTATAAGTTAGTTATCAATCTGTTATTTCTAGTTTTGTCTTTATTTGTCTAATTTGTCACCTACATTGCTCTTTCCTTTTCCATTTTCAAATTAAATATTTAGCAAAGGATCACTACCCCATTCAACTCTTAGGTCCTCACTTGAGCCTATTGGGACATCTTCCTTCCAAGTGTGCAATTTTGAAAAGGAGTAATCAACCCCTTTGCCTTTGCTTCTCTTTTATTTTTGTACATACCCAAATTAGATGGGGAAGCACCATGATAAAAACTATAATAGCTCAAAGTTTAATTCATAGTACAGAAGGAATATAGAAAACACATAGTTTTGATTTATATTTTTTCATTTCAAAAGATGCTCAAAACATAATGACATAAAGTTTGATATATTTTACTACAAAAAAATGCCATATCTCAGAGTTTCTTTTCAGAGCTATTTCCTTTCCCATTCCCCCTTTTCCTCTCTTCTTCCTAACTTTTCAAAATCTGTATATATACAAAAGTGAGAGGTCATACATTTAAAATAACAGTCTTTGAAAGTGACCAATATCAAGAAAGGATCTTGGAGCGAAAATAGTTTTAGCACTCAAAATTTACCGTTATATATATTCAAAGAAATTAAGAAATAAACAATTAAAAATCCTTATGCATCTTCTCAGTCATCTTCCGGGTGAACCAAACGGGTCCAGCCCATATTCCGGAAAGCATTTTCAGGATAAGCATCTTCCAGAATTGCAACATCTTCCAGAATTAACTATATCTAGCATGAAAAATCGATGACATTGTGACCTTTTCATGATGGTTGTTTGTGGAACTTTCTTTAATTGGCTTCGCAAACAAGTGTTTTCATTTTCACTATTAATTTTAGGGTTGCATTCTTTTTTTCTAAATTTTTTTATCAATAAAACCATTCTCAATTTTTTTCTAAATATTATTCACAGTAAAACTCTGAATTTTAAAATGTTGTGAATACGGATTAATTTATCCCTTGACGAATAGTCATGATCTTTGGTTTTAACTCTTTTTAATAGTGATGTTTGCAGCCCAATGGATCAAATTGTATTTTTTATGTAGAAGAATGCGTAGTATATAAATCAACACATAAATGTTTATCAATTGCATTTGTAAGGATGAAATTAATTATAGCTAGAACAAGTTTGGTAAATTGTCATTATTTTAGTTTTTTGAAATATGATCTCAACTATTATATTAATCTTTTTCATGCTTTCATAATTTGGCTTTTCTTAGTTAGCACAATAAAGATAAAATAATTAAATTATTTTTATAATAAATATATCATTGTCACTAATATTGATCTTGGCAGATTCTTGAGAAAGTGTATATGTAGGTTCTCTGGCTTGATGTCACATGTTACTTCTATTTCTTATGGGCTTCTAGGGAATATGATCGTGTGAGACATATGTGTTGGTGATGACACCCTTCTAATGGTTGCTCCTACTCTGAAGGTTCAATGTGTCAAATGAGGTTTGCCAAAATGGACATGATGAATGATTCCAGGCTCCGGGGATGATAGGCACTCTTCTTCTACTGAGGCATCGAAATCCTCTTCTTTCCCTTCTTCTTCTATCCTATTCTTTCCTGGTGGGTCTTCTTCAGATGTATTGGGGTGGTTGGGTTCTCAGCATCATCTTGGGTTTTTTAATATCCTGATGGATTTCTTGGGTGGGCTTCTGGCTGGGTTTTTGGATCGGGTGGGGTAAACTAGTTGGCTACTCTATCAATTTTTTTTAAAATAAGTCTTCTTGTAATTAT
>MU225952.1:2439458-2479700 GCA_018584345.1 Thuja plicata | reverse complement strand
GAGAGAGAGAGAGAGAGAGAGAGAGAGAGAGAGAGAGAGAGAGAGAGAGAGAGAGTTTACATATATGTCAAGTGTAGAAGTTTGGTGGACACTTGTAATTTTTTGAGAATATGAATAAAAGAAGAATGAGATGATAACTCATTAAGAACAATTATTAAAACATACACTAATACACACCAAGTAGGAGAAGGCAAGGCAATGAAGAGTAAATATTACAAGTCATAAAAAAGAATGTTTCAAAAGATAAAAAATTGTTGGAAGAAATCAAAAGAGTGATAAGTTGAGGGTATAATATAAAATCATTTAATATTTTTATTTTAGTAATATTAAATCTTGGAAGAATTTATATTTATTTTAGTTAACAATTTAATTTACAAATATTTTAATATAGATATAATCATATTCTAAAATAAATTAATATTGCCAATGTGTGTGTGTGTGTGTGTGTGTGTGTGTGTGTGAGTGAGAGAGAGAGAGAGAGAGAGAGAGAGAGAGAGAGAGAGAGAGAGAGAGAGAGAGAGAGAGAGAGAGAGAGAGAGAGAGAGAGAGATTGTTTTCATATATGTCAAGTGTAGAAGTTTGGTGGACACTTGTAATTTTTTGAGAATATGAATAAAAGAAGAATGAGATGACAACTCATTCAGAACAATTATTACAACATACACTAATACACACCAAGGAGGAGAAGGCAAGGCAATGAAGAGTAAATATTACAAGTCATCAAAAAAAAAATTGTTATAGATCATAGTCAAGTAAATTAGATTGATTCAACTAAGATATTTTCACATCTACAATTAATTATCTGAGCCTAACAATAAAATTATATTATTATTTTTCAGTTAAGTTATGCATCCCTAATACAAGAAAGATAATGTACAATTATACTAAAAAAATACACATATCTCTATTATTTAAATAAATATATTCATCACGTAGAATTGATAGAATATTTGAAAATTGATGTATTCTTGTCCCACACTAAATAGTTTGTGAAAGAATTTCTATGTTCAATTTCTCATGTGGAATCACCCAACCATTGGTAGTGACCTATAAGAACTAGGGTTTGGATCACTTTCTCCAGTCATGCTTAAACTTTTTCCCTAAATGAATTGTGAGAGTCAGAAGCAAAAGCATAGAGTCATCCTTGGAAAGTTCAATTTGTCTTCACTACTACCCAAGTTTGATGAATTCACATTGGATTACTTCGAAAACACAAAAAAGCTTGAGCGCACTCAAACATAAGTAAAACAAGCTCTAAAGCAACTACAAGAAAGCCTTGACTTAACATTAGAATATGTGCTTCGCCACATGCCTAATTTTCAACTAAGGTAGCTTTGATTTCACAAGTACATGCTAGTGTTGCTAATTTTATCCCGACAAAATAAATTTCTCTTCCCAAAATCTAGAAATTTGTATCAAGTTATCTCCCAAATTCTCAAAAGCTAGATGTTCAATGATAAGACTTTTAAGTTGGTACATGATTTATTTTCTCGTTAGAAGACATGCATAGAACTGAAGCAACAAGCAACTAGATGTACCCTTCCCATGTACAAATCCCAAGTGGTTCATACAAGTTTAAAAACATCAAATGACGTGTGTAAAGATCTTGTATTCTTGTCGTTCAGACTAAAAAAAAATGTGTACCTGTTCTACTCCACTGAAATTTATAAAGGGAGCTTTCATTTAGAGTAGTATCAATGGCTGCTAGATGAAAATCTGTGGGATCTAAACGAGTTCCATTGGACAATTCTGGTGTTGTCGATCATGCAAACTAGTCGCAAAAAACATTAAAGAAATTCAAAGATGCAAAAAATGGATATGACAAAATATGCCAAGACATGGAAGAAATCAGCAAATAGAGACAACTTGAAGTATTAAAAAAAGCAAAAAATCATAGCATTACTACAACTATACGGCATGTTTCCTCTTTTGAACACTCCCATATTTTTCCATTTATATGTTTTGCGTGTGTATGATTGTAGAAGTTTCAAGTGCTCTTTCAACAAATACATTATGTGGAAAACATTCTATGCATTTATGGAGTAGACACATTTTACAAATCTTCAAACTGAAATTCCAATTTTTTTTTTTTAAATTCATAATGTCCCTTTCTTAGCTTTCTTACCCCTCGTTGTTATATATTTGTCATTTATCTTCATACCACATTTGAAATCTACCACCATCTAGATATTTTTTTGTATTCTAATCACAAATTTATAACTATACTTCTTACAAAAATACAAAATACCTCTCTTACATTAATAGAATTGCACCTTTTTCCAATTTATTTTGAAATTCACATTTTATACTCCCCCTTCCACATATCTTTGACGTATTTGCTAGTTATAGTTCAGTATTCCACACTCTTTTTCTTTTTTCTAAGTATTTGTAGAACATGGTTCTAAGAGATGGTCTAATTCATTTGAACATGGAACTATAGCTGTAATAAATGGCATTCATTCTATAACAGGCTTGGATTATGCGGTCGACTTTTTTCTGTAGTGGAGACCTTGCTCTGAAAGAAGTCATTTATTGAAACGAAAGCCAAAATGCAAATTTCATTGTGGGACAGTTAGACTGATTACCAAACAAATAAAAAAATGTCACTGCTATCCACACACAATCTCAATCTCTCACCATATCTCATGCTTACCACACACCTCTCATGGAGCCTCCTTTACATATCTTCAATTCTTGCAGACCTGCGTTCTCAAGAACGCGCTCTCACCAAGGTAAAAAAACCACTCCTTCCCTCACAGGCGATCTGCATTTGCTACACACGCAACTTTTTCACAATAAACTTATTAACATGTATGCCAAGTGCGGAAGTTTGTTGGATGCTCGTAAAGTGTTTGACCATAGTAAAGAAAGAGACAGCGTCTCATGGAATACCGTTATTGCAGCATACCAGAGACATGGGTGCCCTCAGGAGGCAGTCACTCTGTTTCACCAAATGCAACGAACGGGTTTCCCAACCGATCAGTTCACATTTGCCAGCGTACTTCCAGCCTGTGCCAAATTGGGAGTTCTGGAACAGGGTATAGACATCCATCGAAGCATAAAGGATATAGAAATTTCATCAAATGTCGTAATTGCAACAGCCCTAGTAGATATGTATGCAAAGTGTGGAAGCGTAGAAAAGGCACGTGAACTGTTTGACAGAATGCCTAAAAGAGATGTCATCTCATGGACTGCAATGATTGCAGGATATGCACAAAATGGGTTTATTGAAAAGGCCTCAGAAACTTTTAAGCAAATGCAATTGGCAGGTGTAAAGCCAAATTCCACAACTTTCGCCAGCATCCTCCCTGCTTGTGCCAAAATGGGAGCTTTGGAACAGGGCATGCACGTCCATCAAAGCATAATCGAAAGTGGATGTTTTTCAGACATTATAGTTGGAAATGCTCTAGTAGATATGTACGCAAAATGTGGAAGCATGCACAAGGCACGTGATTTGTTTGACAGAATGCCTCAGAGAGATGTCATCTCATGGAATGCCATGATTGCAGGATATGGACAAAACAGTTTTGTTGAAAAAACCCTAGAAACTTTTAAGCAAATGCAACTGGCGAGTGTCAAGCCAGACTCCTCAACCTTTGCCAGCATACTCAGAGCTTGTGCTAAAATGGGAGCTTTGGAACAGGGTATCGGCATCCATCGAAGCATAACCGAAGGGGATTTTTTGACAGATGTTGTTGTTACAAGTGCCCTGGTAGACATGTATGCAAAATGTGGAAGCATTGACAAGGCATGTGAACTATTTGACAAAATGACTCAAAAAAATGTCGTCTCATGGACTGCGATGATTGTAGGATATGCACAGAATGGACTTGCCGAAAAAGCATTAGAAACTTTCAAGCAAATGCAATTGGCAGGTGTAAATCCAGACTCCTCAACCTTAGCCAGCATCCTCCATGCCTGTGCTAGAATGGGAGCTTTGGAACAGGGTATGGACATCCATCAAAGCGTAGCAGAGGGGGGGTTTTTGTCAGATGTTGTAATTGCAAGTGCCCTGGTAGACATGTATGCAAAATGTGGAAGCATAGACAAGGCCTGCGAATTGTTCAACAAAATGCCTCAACGAAATGTGGCCTCATGGACTGCAATAATTGTAGGGTATGTCCAAAATGGATTTGTTGAAAAGGCTTTAGGGACTTTCAAGCAAATGCAAGTGGCAGGTGCAAAGCCAGACTCCACAACCTTTGCTAGCATCCTTCCTGCTTGTGCCAAAATGGGAGCTTTGGAACAGGGTATGGACATCCATCGAAGCCTAATAGAAGAAGGGGTTTTGTCAAATGTTGTAGTTGCAAGTGCCCTGGTAGACATGTATGCAAAATGTGGTAGCATAGACAACGCGTGCCAACTATTTGACAAAATGCCCAAAAGAAATATGGTTTCATGGAATGCCATGATTGCGGGATACGCACAAAATGGATTTTGCAAGGATGCTCTCAGAATCTTTGAATTAATGAAGAACTCTGGAACATATCCTGACATTGTAAGCTTTGCTTGTGTTCTATTTGCATGCAGCCATGCAGGTTTAGTGGAGGAGGGTTGTACATACTTCAATCACATGACCAATCCGTATTGCATTACACCTACAGTTGATCATTATGTGTGCATGGTTGACCTTCTTGCCCGTGCTGGATATCTTGAGGAAACCCTAAATTTTATCATTAAGATGCCAGTTAAACCTGTGGCGGATGTTTGGATGTGTTTTCTTGGTTCCTGTAGAACACATATGAATATAGGCTTAGGGGTATTCACAGGGATGCTGCTTTTTGATTTGGATCCTAAAAATTCTGCAACTTATGTTCTTCTCTCAAACATCTATGCGGAAGTGGGAAGGTGGGGTAAGGTTCAAATGTTAAGGAGATTGATGAAAGACAGAGGAATTAAAAAGGTCCCTGGATATAGTTGGATTGAAGGACAGAAAATGGTACATGCTTTTTGTGTAGGAGAAAGGTCACACCCCAACCCAAGAGATATATGCAAAGTTGGAGAAAGCGGTTGGGAAATGTAGGCTTGAGGATTTTTCCAGATTCAAGATATTCACGTAATGATATGGAAGAGGAAAAGAAATTAGTTCTCTGCCACCTTGCATGTGGTTTTTTAAAATGCATCCCCTGGAACAAATTAGAGTTATTAAAAACCTTTGAGTATGTGATAATTGCCACACCAAAATGAAATTTATCTCCAAAATTTTTGCAGGAGAAATTGTGGTGAGAGATGCTGTTTCGGTCATTTCAAACAAGGGCAATGTTCTTGCAGAGATCATTGGTGATACTAAATGAAACAATCTGAAAATTAGGCTTGTTTGAGCATTTTGCTATCTAAACCATTTAGCTTCAAAGATTTAGACGCATGGAGTGCAATGCAAATCACTACTTATATATACTATGCTGATATCCGTCAAAAACATGTTTTATCGCAACATGGATTTTCCATTTAATTGATTTCAGACATCCTGTATATGTATGAAATGAAAAACTGGAGAGGGTGGAGAGGGTGGCGGAGAATGGGGAAAAGAAAAAGGCGACAAACCCCTCAAATAAATGGAAAGATGCTTGACCAGCATGAAATGGGAGAGGAGGGCTTACAACTAACTTTTGCTGTTTTGTAGAGTTCTTTTATTTGAATTAGTTATATTAACTTTTGTCTATGTCATCCGAGAATAGTTATACATTCCAGTTTAGGTATATGAATTTGTGTGAGTTCATTTAGATGTTGTTTGATGCAGTCAAGGACCAGGTAACCATTGAAGGGCAACCAGTCCAAGCACTTCTTCAAACACACAGGTCATCCATCTTCAACAGCAAACTAATATCAAACATAAAACCCCAAATTTATGTAACAGTGCTTATCAGCTTCCGAGTACAGACGAGACCATTTATACATAAAGCTTCCAATTCAATAAGATTTTCCAGAGGCTTACGACCAAACCTATGGTACAATACTATTTACTATTGAGAAAGTTTTAGATTTCAACTATGACTACACAAATAAAATCGAATTGCAGACTTAAACAACCATCCTACTTAGAGAAGAAAAGTCTTGACCTTGAAAAAAATCTATAACTCCTCATTCTGGGGGAATGAAAATACGAACGTTCATTGAATTGATTTCAACAAACCTGTACATGTATTAAATGAAAAACTGGAGAGGGTGTCGGAGAATGGGGGAAAAGAAAAGACAAAGAACAGACGAGACCATTAATACATAAAGCTTCCAATTCAATAAAATTTGCCACAGAGGCTTACAACGAAGAAACCTATGGTACAACGCTATTTACTACTGAGAAAGTTTTAAACTTCAACTATGACTACACATAAAATCTAAATGCAGACTTAACAGCTGTCCCTAGAAATGAAGTCTTGACCATGAAAAACTCTACAACTCATTCAGGGGGAAATAAAAATACTAACAAAAATAGTCGGATTGCCAGTCTAGCTGCCAACCATTTTCCATACTTTTGTTGATCTGCTGCTCATATGAGCCAACTAGGACTCGGACCTAGGAATTTCGATTAGCTGCTGGAATGCTTTACTATCTGAGCTATTGGCCCTGCTTTGGCTAACTCGTCATTGGTCCAGGTGTGCCCTATTTTCGTCACCCTCCCTTGAGCCATTTCACGCACTTGGGGTACATAGCCTAACTTTGGTATCCATGGACCAACTAGAACTTGAACCTAAGACCTTCCATTTACAACCTAAGACCTTCCATTTACTGTTGGAGTGTTATGCCAACTGAGCTATTGTTCCCTCTTTGACCAGCCCATCATCAGTCCATGTGTAACTTATTTCCAACAAGTTTTGCATTAGCTGCCAATGATCCACTCATCCATAATATTTGAAGTTAAGGAAAAAACCAAACAGTTGTAATTGCTAAGTGCCAGTGCTAGAAATATCATGTCAAAGAATTTGGTTCACCACGAGCTGCCCCACTCCTCAAACTATCATTGGAAAACCCATGTCTTGTAATATTATATCCATCACAGAAATTCAACAAAGAAATGCCAAAAGCATATGAAATGGTAGAAACATGCCCAAATTGGAGACTATCATAATTAACAGACTTTACCAATTGGAAGGTAGGTCACTTAAGGTGCTATTGTATCATACTCGTTGAGTAAAAGCTATTTCAACATAGCTCACAAATTTTAGCCAACAATGAAATTGCACATTCTAAAGCAAGTTCCTATTTCAGAAGACTTCTAGCACTTAGCTAAAAGTAAATCTTATCTTCCTCTGCCAAATACATCCTTCATTGACTTCTGTCCACCATAAAACAGTTTCCTTTTCTCCTTCACTATCTTCTCCCTACCATCATCTCCACTACAAATCATCTTCGCCTGTATTCAAATCTTCACCATTATCAAAAATAATTATTTCCTATTTATACTTGGAAACACTACTTAATCGATACCATTATTAAAATCATAAATATTTATAACCTTTTCTTCAACTTCTTTGACATTGTAAAAAAAAAAAATACGAAAAAATTAAAAAATTTCATAAATAGCCACTCCTTATCTGCTTCCATTTTGGGCATTTGGTATTTCATCAAGGTACTTATCATTGCACTACTCCACAATTATCAAATTTTGCATGTCTTATGACAGATTTTAGCATTGGCACTCTTGGTCACATGATAGATTTCAAAGAATTCATTTTTCTCTTCTTCTTTGCAATCTTCCACTACAAAAATCTTCAAATGAAGAATCATATAACTACAAAAAAAACTTCAAATGAAGAATCGCATAAATGATTCAATTACCCAATCTTCATCATCTACACTCACCTCCTCCTCACACTCCATTCCTTTTGCATTCGACTGACCGACTCCCATAAACAATCACTTCACAACATGTAAAAATCAACATAAACAAGATTATAAGAATTTAGAAATTGTTACCTTTCTTCCCTTATTTCATTTTTTATTTTGTGAAAACCTTAACTGCAATCTTTATAACCTTCTAATCATCATGTTTTGCACTAAGCTAGATCGCATATATCAATACCTCTATGTTCTTATCTACTTTGTTGCTTCACATTACCCTTTGTCTCCATGTCCTATCCAAAGGACCTACTACTATATCTTCCTCTTCTTGTTTGCAACTTCTCTCTCCATCAATTTTAGTTTTGACAACACCCTCTCTACTCACTATTACATTTCTAACATGCTAGAACCACATTCACTTATCCAATTTTCTTTGTTTGTTGCTCCAACATTTCTTATTTCTTCTCTAACCAAAATTTTTATCTTCTTCATTCTTTCCAAAAAAAAACATGTTATTGTTGTAATCTTATTCATGTACTCTCTGATGCCACTTACTAGATGATTGCTTCTTTGTTTCTCCCCTTTCTCTTTCATGATTCTCTCTTTTTCCATCCTCTATATTCTTTCTCATCTTCTCCTTCTAGCACTTTCTTGACCTATCTTTAAACATTTTCTATATTGCTACAATTTGTTTTTAATAAAAGCAACAACAAGAGGGTGTTGGCCCGTGATACAATCACAGCACACTAGATATACATTAACAACATATTAACCGTATCTAGAGTGCACAACAAAGAAACCTCAAAGAGACGCTGGACAACATAGGTCATGAAAGACCCTCATCAAAGCTCAACCAGCAAGCTATCAGTTGAAACTTTCCTAATCCCCTTGGTGTAAGCAAGGTTCTCGAAGATCTTCCTGTGAATATCAACACCCTGACTGCAGAGCCACCCTCCAACTGCAACAACCCTTTCCACC
Source organism: Thuja plicata (assembly GCA_018584345.1). Classification (NCBI taxonomy): domain Eukaryota; kingdom Viridiplantae; phylum Streptophyta; class Pinopsida; order Cupressales; family Cupressaceae; genus Thuja; species Thuja plicata. The sequence goes on along the minus strand of MU225952.1, from coordinate 2,470,943 downwards.
TCAATAGTAAAGGGTCCCATCTCAATAGGAGCAATAAGGACAAAAACCAACAACACAAAGCAACAACTGTTAAACCATCATCCATAAAAGAGAGCCCAAAACTCGTCCACTTCCAAAGTCATGAAAATCTCCCCCTCAATAGGAGACTGCTCCATGTCCATAGGAACCGTGAAAGAAGTAGCAGATAGAAAGTACCAAGCCCACCTCCAGAAAAACAACCACAATCCAAATCCACGAGATTGGAGAAAGCTCCCAAACCAGCTGTAAACTTCAACCCCTTGAAAGCTGCTAGCATTCACCTGCCCACAAGAGAAAGAAAACTCGCTATCCAGACCAAGCAAAAAGGACAGACCCACACAAAGAAAAAAAGAGTTGAAAGAGAAAGCCCTCCCCATCACACCAAGGTCAACAACACAGACTACCAAGAGCCTGTCAATCAAAACAACTCTTCACAACGAAGAGCCAACCTCATCGTCCAAAACTCTGGAGTGTCTTCACTAAACATGATCTTCACAAGACAAGGGGCAGGACCAACGACTGTCAAAAGAGGGAAAACAAGGTGTTCATCCCTCCAATCAAACGCATCCAGTTTCAATCAAACCTGGGGAACCACAACCCACCATCTCATGAAATGAGCATCAAATAGAAGAATGGTGCCCAAACACCAAAGGGCAACCTCAACAAATCCCATCATGCACAGGGCACCGCAAACCACGCCAAAGCTCCTACGCAGGTGCATAATGCTTGGAAGCAAAAGAGGTCGAACACCATGAATGAGGCCAAGTAGCACTTGGGTCATCCACTAGGGAAAGCACCGCTCCACCACCGCAAACAAAAAGCCCCAACAACAGGGAGGAAAATAACAAAGAGGGCAGTTGCTTCCCACCAAGCCCCCACTCATGAGTAAGGTAGTGTAGACACCCTAAAATGGACATACTTGCGACCTTACATTACAAACACTAATTTTCATCTATTAATTAATAGCTTTTTAATCATTAATTAATCATCTATTTTCTTCCAAATTCACTCCCCAAATCATCTAATCAAATCCCCAAAATTAATTTTATTTAATTAATTAACCTTAATTGATTAATCTTCATTAATTAATTAAATTCAATTTCCTAAAATTTAAATTTAAATATTTGAACTTATTAATTAATTTTTCTAATTAATTAATTTCATTAACTTAATTTATTTTAATTCAATTATAAACCAAAAAGAATTTAATTATCCCACATGTTAGAAACTTTAATTACAAAAATGAATTAAATGTTCAATTAAATCCTTTCTTTAGTTCAAAAAAGAGAACTCTTGATCAGATCTCTGATTGCATGAATTACTCCACCTACCTCTTCAGTTCAAAAAGGTAACTCCAAATTACCTCTTCAGTTCAAAAAGTAACTCATAATCAATTGTTTAGTTAACCAAACTTTATCTCCTCTCTCCAAGTTGGGGAGATGGAGTTTACTAATGGCTTCTCTAGTTCCCTTTGATCTCAATTGTTCATCCTCTAATCTCTAGGATTGATCTCAACCATTCGTATCATTTCCATATTCTATATAATCAACTCTTCATAACCATTTGAAGGATCCAGGATTTCAAGCTCTTGTGCACCCTTACTTTATCAGATTGGTTCAAGCATCAAGCCTTCTTGTGATCAAACATACAAGATTTCAAGCTTTCGTGTGCCATTACTCTGTCAGATTGGTTCAAGCATCAAGCTTTCTTGCGATCATACATTCAATATCATATTCTCGACGCTCCCAAGTCATAGATGTTGTCGATACCAATACTGAGCACCACACACACAACGTTTTAGAAGGAGTAAAGAGAGACAATAGAAGATTAAAGCTTTGTTGGTTTGCATTTGTTTGTATTCCTCATTGATTGCTTGTCATTTTATTGTTCGTAGTTTCATTCTTAGTAGTAATTGATTGATCTTTCTCCCATTGCAAATTGGTGCTACTAACCCCCTCGTTAACTCAAGATTGTGGAAGAGGATTCGAACCCGCGACATTTTGGTGAACCCGACGTGAATCAAATAACCCAAATATCACTTGCAGACGATAGACAAGACTTTTTGGCCTCGATTGTACGGCTGCAGATTTTCTTTTTTATGTTTTTTCGATATAATTGTAATTTTGCAATCGTTGGTATTTTACCGCAATTGACAAAAATCTCCTATAGTCGATTGGTTTAATGCCGCAATCGATTTGAGGGTTTCGCAATTTTTTTGTCGTTATTCAATTCTCTGTTTTCTTGCACTGTGTCGCAATTGACCAATCTGTGCTGCAATTGATATCAGTTTGCCGCAATTGAGCAAAGTTTACCGCAATTGACTGATCTGTGCCGCAATCGCCAACATCTTGTCACAATAGAAAGTGTTTTACCGCAATCAGGAACATTTAGCCACATCTGACAGAACTTTGCCGCAATTGCCAGAACTTTACCGCAATCGACAGATGCACTGCATATTTGTTTCAAATTCACTGTTTTACTTATAAAATCTAATTGTTTTCTTTATTTCTGTGCAGGATTGACCAATGACTAATGGCCAAGCGGATAATCAAATGCATACCGGGTGCTAGATCACTAAGAGCTGCTATAAGAAGGACCGCTAACTACCGCACGTAACAAAGAGCCATCTTAGCAATTGCAGCAGAAGATCAAAGCAAAGCTTACAACAGGTATCTTGATTCTATCAAACGTTTCGCAGCAAAGTACATGGTTACCATTAGCCTTAACAATCTTAACAATCTCGAGGTTGTTGGGTATTTTTCAATTGTTGATTAGAGGTTTTTGGTACTAATTATTGTTTTGACAGCTTGTGGTGAGGAAACAGTTAACAAAGCAACCTAAAATTCATTCATTTGTGTTTTTTGTGCTTAAAAAGAACATTGCATGCAAACATTTTGAACCTCACTTTTCCAAATTTGGTGCTTAAAATTGACATGGTGGTTAAAAATTGAACAAAGGCAAAAAAAATTTCAAATTGGTGCATTAAAATCAAACAAGCACCAAATCCTCACCTACTTTGGGCTTTAAAATTGAACACTTGTGCTTGTATGAGTGATTAGCTTAGTTCACATTTCAAATTTTGGTGTTTAATCGATTAATCTTGTGTCTAGAGTCATTGGTGCGCTTGCACAATTTGTTAGATTAAAAACCTTTATACTTTTTTAGAAAGGCATGTCTGAGGAATGCGCTTCTTCCTCGGAGAACATCCTTAAACCGGTAATCCTTCTGAACAGTATATAAACAAGACGCGAACCAAAGTTCTATTTTATATCTAGCCAAGCTCAGGTGAGGTGTGTTGATGATAGCCTAGATCAGGTGAATATGCCTAAGTAGCCAACATGGTCAACTAGGCTCTTAAGTGACTTACACACGTACAAACCGATTAGATAGATGCCATGGACCCTACTACAACCTTGTTAATATAGAGGCCAACCCGATTCACCTCTAAATAAATATCTTATTATAGTGCAAGGGGTTACAGTTGTTCTCCCAAGATTCCCAACATATGAGTTCTAGGGTATTGTGTTAGTGAAAGAGATCTTCACTAGCACGACAACAATATCTGGCAACACAAGCACCTACGTCGTGGACCTTCGTGTCCTAGTAGTGTGACACTTGTTGTGTGAGCTAACGAACATTCAAGCATTGGGCCTATAACATTGTATCTTGAAGCCAAATTTGACCTAGATTAATATGTTTGTCCTTGTCTCAAAACCCATGCTAGATTAAAAAACACATTGTCTATTGTGCTTGTTCTATGATTAGTTTCTAAAAATGCAAAACCAACATCAAAATTGTCAAAATGAGTCCAAACGTGTTCAAGTATAGGCTGTCAACATCAAACTTGTTCTGCAATCAAAATCCTTGTTCTAGAAATCAACTTTATCAGATAGATACACCAAATTTTAGATCTTTTCCAGATTGTCTCCTTTTTTGTTGCAATTGCTCGCATCTCTCCGCAATTGAAAATATCTTGCCGCAATCGACCTGTTTATTGCCGCACTTGAGCCCTTAATTACCACAATTAGTGATTTTTTACCGCAATTGACCTATCACTTTGCCACAATCGGTGGAAGTTTATTTCACTTGACCAAGAGATCTGAACACCTATTTTCTTCCTGAAAACCTTGGAAAGATTCCCCATTTTGTGTCAAAGATCAGTGTCTACATCTCATAAAAATGCAAAGAATATTGTGTGAATCTCTAAACATTAAAGATCATCCATTCTTTGAAAGCACGATTATTGTCTAAAACATTGTTAGTTCAAAAGTTCAGACTTGATTATCTTGATCCCGTTATCTCAAATCATCAATCTCTATCAGCGACTTTGTCCAAGGCAATAGTCAGAATCTGTATCTTATATTACCAAGTCTTTTGAGATCAAGAAAAATCTAAATCTGTCCCTAGAATTACCCTTGTCCAAACATAATTCAAACTCTCCTAGAAAGGTTACCCTTTTTTGTTTTCTTTATATCACTTATTTTAGTCAAAAAATCTGGACAACACTATGTCTTATACACCCTATGGAGGACCTTTCACTAGGTCGAAGGCTAGGACACAACCCGATGAGTCTTACATCAACCAATTTTCCCCCATGGGAACATGAGCGAGAGGATGACCCTTTCAAAAACACTAGTCCTGCTCTTTACATTGAGAATCCCCGTAGACCGGCACTGTTCCACGATGTCACAGAGGACGAACTCAAAGACATAGAGCAAGATGCCTATTTAGCACAAGTAGTTGATGTTGTGGTAGAGAGAAATCTCGAAAGGTTTTTAGCCATGTTGATTAAGAAGGGAGTCAAACTCTCTACTGAATTTAATGTGTCAGCAGTATGGCCAGAGAACCCTCTATCAAACCAAAACACCACTCGACCCTCTCAAACGGAACCTGGGATACCCCAAGTCTTTCCATCATCGATGACAATGACATCAACATAGACTGTGTCAAAACAGACTAGCTCTGCAAATCAAGCTAGCACCTCATCCACACAAGGCATGATAGGCTCCCAACTAAGTGCACCCTTGGTCACTAGTATATCTCAAGCCTCGACCTCATGGCCTTTTACATTGAACTCTCAGGCTATGTCATCAATTCCTCAAACAAACAACAACATGTTTGTGACTGTTCCGATACTACAGTTAGTCTCTCCTAGCCTTGGGGTCAATACCTCGCTCCCACAGGGATCAGTCTATGCGGGTCTGACATTCAGTCAGCGCCCACCCAAGGCTACACGTTTGTTACTACAGGGATTACCACAGCACCAACAGCCACAACAACCCCCAACAACCCCAACAACCACATCAACAATAGCAATCATGGACTAATCAAACGCCCCAACATCAGAATCACGCATCGGGGAACCAATATCAAGTCCCAAGGACTAGATCATACATCCCAATTCAAGGAACACTAAGGCGCAACCTCATACCCATAACAAAACAAAGGTACAATGTCACCAATATTCCTCAATCGTAGACAGACATGTTAATCCAACAAGTGCAAAGTCTACAAACCCAAATGATGGACATGCAAAATCAGGGGCAAACCAAGTCCTACACCACAGAGGATTTGTACCCATACCCATTTTATCATTCATTGTACATGTCTTCATTTCCCACTCATTTCTCGGTACCCAAGTTCGACAAATACATAGGAAGCACCGACCATGTAGAACATATCAGAGAGTTCTTTGTCAGTTGCATTGAGGTTGCACATGACAAAACATACCTAATCCGACTGTTCCCACAAAGTCTAGTCGGACCAGCAATTGAATGGTTCTCACACTTACCTCATGGCATCTTGTCTTGGAGAGAGTTGGCTGAAAAATTCATTGCTCACTTCAATCACAATATCAAGCGCAAGGTCAGCATCAAGGACCTCTGCGACATTAAACAGAAAGATGGAGAATCCTTTGTGAAATTCCTACAAAGGTGGAGGAACACTGCAAATAGAATAACATATGATGTGCTCGAGCAAGACCTCATAGTCATGTTCGTCGATAATCTAATCCCAAATATTTCATTTACCACAGAATTGCAGTTGGCTCCTAACTTCAAGCAACTCATCGAACAAGGAGTTTGTTGTGAGCAAAACCTGGTCAAAAGAGGTATCCTTGCAAACCCTACCTAAACAAACACAAACAAAAATGAAATGGATAAAGCCAAAAGGTGGAACAAGAACAAAAATGTCACCAGTGATGGTTTCATTGACGTAAAGACAGTCAACTATGCTCAAATAACGGACTGGTTGATCTTCAATTAAGGAATGGACAATACACATGGACAAATAGAATAACTAGCTTTCTAAATATTGCAGAGAAATTAGACCGTTTTCTTTTGGCAGGGAATTGGGCTGCCACTAATTGGACATGTTGTGCAGAGATTCTACCCTTAATTGGGTCGGATCACTATCCAATAAGTGTTAGAATACAGGAAGACAAAGTTCCGGATAGATCTCCCTTCAAGTTTGAAGCCATGTGACTGCGTAAAAAATACTTTCACACCCAAGTACCACATTGGTGGATTCATGCTCCGTCAAGAAGAGGTAATAAGGCTTTCATCCTTTTTAAAAAGCTAAAATACTTAAAAGAAAAAATTAAAGGATGGAATAGAGAAGTTTTTAAGAACATCTTTGTAGAAAATGAAGCTTTAGAAAGTGAACTAGGATGTTTATATTCAAATATTTTGGCAAATGGGATGAGTGAAGTTGACTTTATAGAAGAAAATAGATTGAACAAAATTTATAGTGAAGTTTTAAATAGAGAAGAAACTTATTGGAGACAGAAATTAAGAGAACCATGGTTGGCTGAAGGTGATAAAAATACCTCCTTTTTCACAATTCTATCAAGGTAAGAAGATCACAAAAGAAGATATTTTCAATTCAAAACAGAGACGGGGTAGTAGTGCAGGATCCAGAGGAAATTAATGAGGAAGCAGATAGATACTTTCAAAATATCTTTTCAGAGGACCCAGCTATGGTAAATGCAGATTTGGATGTGCAAAACATTATCCCAAGAAGTATCACGGAGGATCAGAATGCAATGCTCAAACAACTCATAACACTTTTAAAAGTTAAAAAGGCAGTTTTTGATCTGGGAGCTCAGAAAGCGCCATGGCCAGATGGTTTCTCAGCCATCTTTTATCAGCATTTTTGGGATTTGGTGGGAGTTGAGGTTTGGGAGGTAGTAGAAGAATCCAGGGCTAGGGGCTTCTTATTCCTAGATTTTAATAATACCTTTCTCACTCTCATTCCAAAGAAAGAGGATAGAATGTCCTTCAAAGATTATAGACCGATTTCCTTATGCAATACAATATATAAGATTATATCAAAGGTAATAGCGAATAGATTAAAGAAGACTCTACAGTCAATTATCTCAGAGGAACAGAGTGGCTTCACTCCATATAGGTCAATCTATGAGGGGATCATTATAGCCCATGAAATTGTACACACCCTTCAACAGAATAAAGTTGAAAAGATGATGGTCAAACTTGATATCAAAAAGGCGTATGATGTTGTTAACAAGGATTTCCTAGTTAAAGTTATGAAATATTTTGGATTTTATGCGGAAGGGATCCAATGGGTAGAGAGTTGTATCACTACACCTAGATTTTTAGTATTAGTAAATGGTATCCCACAAGGCTTTTTCAAAACCACTAGAGGAATCCGTCAAGGAGATCCGATCTCCCTTTTCCTGTTCATCATTATGGTTGAAGCACTAGGGCGTTTGATAAGAGAAAAGAGAGATTTAGGGGCATGGAAAGACATGAAAATGGCCAATGGGATGGATCCCATAACCCACCTCCAATTTGCAGATGATACTAACTTAGTGGGAGAGGCTTCTCTTAGGGAAGCAAGAGTAATAAAAGGAACTTTGGACTTATATAGAAATGTTTCCGGTCAATGTATAAATTGCAATAAGTCCGAGATTTAATTCTTCAATGTAGATCTCCAAAAACATAGAGAAATTTATAAAATTATTGGTGTTAGGGCAGGGAAACTCCCTAGTAAATACCTTGGGATACCATTATTTAAAGGGGCATCTAAAGCCAATCTTTGGAAAGATCTAGTGGGAAAATGTTCTAAAAAATTAGAAGAATGGAAGAGAAAATGGCTCACCTTTGCAAGAAGGATTCTACTACTCAAATCAGTCATAAGTGCAATCCCCATCTCTTCTATGATGTGCCTTAAGATCCCCAAGAAAGTAACACAGATAGTGGCCGGAACAATGAGGAAGTTTCTATGGAATGGAAAAAGTGAAGAAGACAAGTGGCCTCTTATAGCTTGGCAAAGAGTATGCAAATCCAAAGAAAATGGGGGTGTAGGATTGCGGGACTGGAACCTAATGATTGAAGCTTTGGGAGCAAAGTTGATTTGGAGTATGTATCACAATCCTGATTTACTTTGGGTCAAAATACTAAAAGAAAAATATTTAGATTCAATGGCAAATGAGTGTATTCTCACCACCCCAAATCCTCCAAAAGGATCTACTGTGTGGAATTTTATTTCAAGTTGTAGACCCCTAATCACACAACACATTACTTGGCTAAATTCTGGGATGATTCTTGGAATGGTTACCCAGTGCTCGCAGCCAACTAGGAATATCAGGAGTTGAAACAAATTCTTTTAGACATATTGGGTTCACAGGTGAATTTCTATCTAGAATAGCAACAGATTCCATTGGGGATGGTCTGGGAATGGAAAGATATAAGTAACATGGGTCTTACTGGTCAGCAGGCTGAAATGATGAAAAGGATATTTGAGAATAGAAGTGTGAATATATCCACAGAGATGGATACTATTAAGTGGTGTGCAACTAGTAGTATAAATTATTCAGTTAAGATTGGATATCAACTCCTTGAGATAGAGAATGATCCTGAAGAGTGGCCCACCAGACTCCTATGGAGTAAAGAGTGCCTACCCAAAGCTAGAGCCTTTGCATGGCTTGCCACAAAAGAGAGGATTCTCACTAGAACTAGGAGACAAAAATTTGGAATTATGGGACCTACAAGGTGCTTATTATGTGAAGAAGATGATGAAGATGTTAACCATATGCTAGTAACATGTAAATTTGTTGCTTAATGTTGGGAAATGCTTAAAGGGAAGTTAGGATGGCAAGGACCCTTATCAAATAAATTAAAATATATTTTCCATAGATGGCCTAAGCCACCAATGAAGTCCACCGTTTCTTCAGTATGGAATGCTAGCCCCTCAATACTTATTTGGGAAGTCTGAAAGGAGAGAAACTGTCAGATTTTTCAGGAGAAGAAAGAAGATGTTAAAAGACTTAAAAATAGAATCAATCACACCATTGAAAAGGTGGTAAATGCTAGTGCTACTAAAATACCAATTTCCACTCAATTTACACAATTGGATCATAAACTACAAAAGATGTGGTCTGGTTTGAAATGTAGAAATGGAAAAATGGGATCAGGTGGAGTAAATAAATGCAAACTTTGAGCATCGGTCAAATGGATTTCCCCAGAGGAGCTAGGGTAATACTAAGGGATCATACATGAGAGACTTTGGCCTTTGGAGCTCAAAAGCTACGAGAGGGAACAAATAATATGGTAGAAGGAAATGCATCACTACTGCTAGTTAGAATGAGATTCACCTTAGGCATTCAGAAAATACATATAGAGGGGGATTATCTCATTCTCATCAATGCCATTAAGAATGGTTAGACGAAGGCATGACATCTGCATTCTTTAGTTCACAATGTTTTAAGATTACTACAGAATTTTACAGAGTTCAGAATAACCCATACATATCGAGAGGGGAATACTAAGGTAGATGTGCTATCGAAATGGGAAATTACTTTTGATAAGGTGGATGATTTAAAATTTGAAAATATCCAACTCAACGGATAAGTTACTTTATGCCTTTATTCAAATTTAATAGATAGTATTAAAAGGTTAAATTAAAAATGATTTGGCCAAAAGGGCTAAAAGCTTTGCTATTCAAAATATTCTATGATCACATCAAATTACTAGAGGATATAGAAGGAGAGGAATTTGGAGGAGGTGGCAGGCTGAGTTGGCATGAGGAATAAAGCTGAATCAGCGGTTGAAGGTGAGATGTCAAGGTTGTAATAATTGCAAATTTTGTGGAGAGATTTTGGCGGTTGTCCTTTATGAGAAATTGGATGGAAGTTAGATATGAATGACCTTCCACATGCGAAGATGTCATCATGGTGAATGAAGAGGACATTATTTTCTCTTTTTTTAATTAAATTTATGATGGAAAGGACAACCGGTTGCAATATGTGATATTAGAAATGATGTAACATTGTCGATTTAAGGCAGAGACAACACTAACTCTGCCATAACTAAGAGCGGTTTTTGCTATCTAGTTTGTTTTTTCTAATTATTTTGTGCAGGTTTCTCTTCAAGATGGTAATGATGCATGCAAACTTCACAATGCAGACAAAGTGCCATATGAATTCTTTTCCAGGTTCGGCTAGTAAAGAGAGAATTTCGGGTCTGGTTAAGATCAAAACCAATAATATGGTTAATGTTGTTTTGGGTGTGCTTGGGCTTAAGTTCCAAGAATTCTGGTTGATGAGAAGGGATAACACAGTGATTATTTCTATGGTTATCGCCTAGGAACTTGAATTGGGTGAGCCAATTAAGGTGGTAAAATGGGTTGTGGAAGCTCTCTTTGTAGAAGACTTACTTGGCGACCTTGACTCCATCTTGGAATGGGTTGTGCCAGGTTTTTTCTCAGATTTCTCTGAGTGTTTTGCAGATGAAGATGAAGCTAAGGAGTATGGGAGGCTACCATTTATTAGATGGGTTGGAAAGGAGGAGGGCATTAACTACAAGAAGCAGATCCAAGGAGAATGGGAGAAAGTGAAAGAAGAAATTTGCAAAAATGAACAGATGAAAGTTGATGAAATGAAAGCACATACACTTGATATCTCGTGGAGGGCATGGACTGGAAATCTTCAAAGGGAAAGGAGGTTTGATGGAGCAGAGAAGGCCAAGTAACTAAGAAGTGATTGTTTGTTTTTTGCTGAGAATGTTGGTTTTTTGTGGAAAATCAACTCAAATTTTGTGGTTCTAGTGTAATTCTTATGTCTATACCGCCCTTATAATATCTATTTTAATAGTTTTAGTTAGCCTTGCAATCTCAATTTATGCGAAAGATACTGCAATTTTGGAAAAGCTCTAGAAGAGTAGGCACGTTCTTTATGTAATTGGCCATAGGCCCATACTGGTTTTTTCTGTTTTAAGCTACTTATGTAAAACTAAAAGAGCAGGCACGTTCTAAATGTAACTGGCCATAGGCCCATACTGGTTTTTTTGTTTTAAGCTACTTATGTAAACCTTTACTTTATCAATAAAAATCATCTATTACCGAGCAAAAAAAAAAGAGTCTGCTCTCTTAGCTGAGTTTATGGAATACATTCTTGCTTTAAGGATATCTTCTTGTTTTTGGACGTAGGTATCCTTGATTTTCTTCCTTGTGATTTCTCCTAAGTTGCCATCATAGGAGGGGTGCATACATATGGCATCCCTTGTACTATATGTAGTTTATTTTTGTTTATTGGATCCACATGGAGATAATGCTTTCCATGATCCTGATCCCCTAAGCCATCCCTATGCCTAAAACATTTTTAAGTTGCCCCTATGTGCAAAACATTTTTAATTTTCCCCTGTGCGCAAAATATTTTTAAGCCGCCCCTATGCACAAATTTTTTTTAAGCCGCCCCTGTGTGCAAAACATTTTCAAAGCTTCCCATGTGCAAAAAATAATTTACAAGTTGCCCCTATGTACAAATTATTCAAGGTAGAGTTGACTAGCATAGCATAATTTTCTGGACCATTGATTCTCCTTCCTCTCTCTTCTCTCCCCATGAATCACCTAGCATACCACACTTTTCTAGCTTATTGTTATTTGCCTCCTTATTCCATTGATTCCTTTCAAAAACTTGCTAATGCTTTCATTCAACAGTTTAAAAACAATATTGGTCCTAATATTTATTTGACTGATTTGATGCATTGTAAATAAGGTGTTAAAAAAAAGTGACTAATTTTATTGGTAGAATTAAGCATTTTCATGCTTATATTTCTTATCATGTGCCTGATATAGATGTTCAACATATTTTCATTGCTAATTTACAAAAAGACATTAGAGATAAGATATTTCTTTCTGAATTCTCTTCATTTACTCAATTATGTGCAGCGCTTAATAATTATCAGCTTCAAGTGAGTCAATTTGATATCACCGCTCCAATGGCTCGGGTTGATAAGAGTGATGTTTCATCCTAATCCTTTAAAAAGTTTCAAAAACCTAAGGGCTTCATCAAGATCAACAATTAATTAAAAAATGTTGATGATAAAGTGGTAGTAGCATCCAGTGGCGTGGCTCCTTTGTCATCTATTTTTAGACCTTCTTGTAATTTTACACCTCTTTATGGATATTTTTATAATGTGATGTTGAATTTGATTAATGCTAATGTTTTATAACTTCTTCCTATTAAACTAATTGACACATTCCATCCTTTCCCTAAATCCTTTGATCACAAATCTTTTTGTCAATACCATTTTCAACCTGGCCATGATACTAAGAAGTGTTTCCATTTGAAATTTGTTGTTCAAGACCTCATTGATTCTAATGTTATATATGTTGAGGGTTTTAATGATCAAGGAAAAAAGTTCATAGCACCTCTCAACCAATACTTACAAATTTATACCAATCCTTTTCCTTCTCATTCTACCAATACCAATGAGTCTGCTCAGTTTTTACCTTCTTCTTCCACCCATGTTGTTGACTATGACATTGAGTGTACTGAAGCCAAAAATGTTGTCAACCTTATTGAAAAATCCGAACCCAAACTTGAACCTGAACATGATATTTGCATTACATTTGATCCTAAAGGCATGATTAAAGCACTTGATGGTCCTCTTTATATTGTAGCAAAGATTCATGGTCTTCTTTCTCATGGTGTCCTTATAGATACTACTTGCATGGTGAATGTTATAACTAAAGAACATCTTTACACTAGATATATGCAACAAGATTTATATGATAAATTTGATGTGATAATCCAAACTTTCATTGGTTTCACTTATCCTACCCGTGGTTCCATTCCTTTTCCTATAGAAGTTGGTGGTAAAACTCTAGATGTCACCTTTTTTGTCATCCCAACTTCCAATCAATTTCAAATTAGACTTGGTCTTGCTTGGCTCACCTCCATGAAAGTTTTTGTCTCTCCTACTCGTAAGTTTTGAAATTTTCCCATAATTGAGAAATAATCATGACACATCATAGTCTCTATCAGACTTTAGCATCTCGAGGGAAGTTTGAACTTGACTTATTTTGGCCTTCCATGCCTCAACCAATTCAACCTCACAAAGACAATCTTTTTTTTATCCTATCATAAATACAAAATCAAAATATTTGTGAGCTTAGCAATCCTAAGGATTTTCCATCTCCTTTTCCTGAACCTAGACATCTTCCTACACCTTTCACACCTCCTCTATATTCTTATGTTCCACCTCTTATATCCTATAGACATTCTACAGATGTTATCTCTCAACATAGTGTCATTCCTTCTATTCTTACCCTTAAAGAAGAAAAGGACCTGATGTTGATTGACCTTAAATAACTATTGTGGTCATGATTTCCACCATAAACATTGTGCTAGAGCTCGTGAGCATGCGTACAAAAATATTTCCTCCACTAAGACACCTATTTATTCTTTTATTACCTTTGACCAACCTATTCAAAGCCCAAGGGAAGAAGTTAATTTGAAAAAGATGAAATTGACCAAACATGATTATTCTATTTTTATTTTAGATTATATCCATTGCAATTAATTTGGATAAAGAATATAATCTTAATGATGATGATTTCAATGTTTCTAATGTAAATGATGATGCTCATGCTATTGATTTTGATGATATGTATGATCTTATTGATGTTAATCATGATTTACCAGCTAGATTTGCAAAATAATTATTTCTTGGTCCTAATGATGATCAAAGTGACCCATCTTCATAATATGGTCCTTGTTTGGAACTGGTTGTTATTCCATCTATCGTGATTGACGTTGCTCCTCTTGCATGTTTCCCACCTTCCCTAAACATGACATATCGAAATAGGGGGATAAGTGACATGCTTGACTAGATCCTCTTGTAAGGTGGATCCTTTGTGTTTTCTTGTTGTAATATTCTTCCCCATGATGTATTTCTTGTTATATGTTTTATTTATATTTCTTTAGATGACCCTTGTTTCTCTAATGGTGCAGGGTGATGAAGTAATCAAAATGTTGTGACATTCCACTATTTGTATCTCAGTTCTTCTATATGTTGTTACATATTATGTTGTGCATGTGCCACTATTCGTAAATGTGCCTTTGTGTTTTATAATTGGGGATGATGCAAAATGGTAGCTACCTATTCTTTTTCTTCTTTGTGATGTTGGTTCAAAAAGACTCTTCTTTATAACTCTTACGTGACATTCTTCCATTGTGCTTGTAGTTCTACTACCTTTGGGGATTGATGATAGTTCATTTGTATATAATTCCAATATAAATGAGTTATCATATGATTATATTGACCCTTGAGTTAGTAAAACCCTTTTGTGCTCTCTTTTTTCATGTGTTCATTTCCCTTGGTATGTCCTCTCTTAGGGGTATCTCATTGTGGAAACATCTCTTATGGGTGCATTTATACTCCAAAAAAGTTATTTCTCTGATTAAGGCAATTGGAATCATTTTAATGTGGTAAGTCTCTCCCATGAAGGCCAAGTAGAGGAATTCTCAATCAAGCAAGAAGATCATTCCTTCCATCCTCATATATTCTTATCTCCTTCATTGCAAGTGATTATCAAGCATATCTATATTGAGGATCTAGGAGTGGCATTCATAGATCCATGTATTTGTGAGGGAATTCTTGATTCCTATTCTACATTTTAAGGTGATCTCCTTGATAAAGCACATTCAAACATCTTCATGGGTATGAACAATTTCTACATTCGTCCATGAGGGTTTGTTCAAGGTGAATAAAAAATTTACCTTTTTACATACTTTTCTTTATGCAATTTCCTTTTATTTTCAAGGTTGATTCCTAAACAGAGGTTTGACCAAGGCAACCCCCTTTTACCCAACCTTTGCTCCATTTTTTTGTGTGTAGGAACAAGTTACAGAGTTGTTGAAACTTTACTGGGAAGATAGAAAATAGTTAGGGTACCCTTAGAAATCTCCGTCAAATGTACCTAGATTATAACATTTGAAATGTCATGTTCCTAGGTATGGAATGTTTGAAACATTCTGTACCCTGCAACTTCAGCCCATATTTCACCCATAGGTCAGTTCAACTTTCTGGATCTCAATTTAGGTTATTACATGTTTCTATAAGTTAGTTATCAATTTGTTATTTCTAGTTTTGTCTTTATTTGTCTAATTTGTCACCTACATTGCATCTTTCCTTTTCCATTTTCAAATTAAATATTTAGTGAAGGATCACTACCCCATTCAACTCTTCGGTCCTTACTTGAACCTATTGGGACATCTTCCTTCCAAGTGTGCAATTTTGAAAAGGAGTAATCAATCCCTTTGCCTTTGCTTCTCTTTCATTTATTTACATACCCAAATTAGATAGGCAAGCACCATGATAAAAACTATCATAACTCAAAGTTTAATTCACAGTATAGAAGGAATATACAAAATACATAGTTTTGATATATATTTTTTCATTTCAAAAGATGCTCAAAACATAATGACATAAAGTTTGATATATTTTACTAAAAAAATTTGCCATATCTCAGAGTTTCTTTTTAGATCTATTTCCTTTCCCATTCCCCTTTTTCCTCTCTTCTTCCTAACTTTTCAAAATTTGTATATATACAAAAGTGAGAGGTCATACATTTAAAATAACAGTCTTTAAAAGTGACCAATATCAAGAAAGGATCTTGGAGCGGAAACAGTTTTAGCACTCAAAATTTACCATTACTACCACTAATTACAAAAAGATTCCATGCATGCTAAATCAAAAATATTAAACTACCCTTGGTGTAGGTCTCTATTTGCTTCCAGCTATATTTCCATGAAAAGGTTGTGAAGTTCGGTATGCTCTTCTTCTTCCTTTGGGACAAAGGTTATCCTGTGATATTTAGCATAGTTGTTTTTCTCCTTCCACACTATTGAGCGTAGCTGAGTGATGATTTAAATTTTTTATACCTAAGGCCAATTTAGGTCAGGTTGCACAACAAACATTGTTTCTTCATTCCACATCTCGTTATTTTCAAGAAGCCCCATCTTGAGAAAATTTCTTTAGCTATTGAAAATTAAGCTCAAAAATGTCACCACCTTTCTTTGTACTGATAATTTATACTCATTTAATTTTTTCCATAGGTTATAATAACTTTTTATCTTTTAAAATTGTGTTTCCACCTTAGTAAATTTACTCCATTACACTTACCATTTAAGAGTTGCGCTTTCCAAGGATTTTAAAAGATCATGCCTTGAAATATGTTCCATACAGTATAATCGAAAAGCTGGTGGGTGGTTGAAATTAATCACTCAATCGACAAAGAAAAGGTTTGATTACTACCCTGACTTACTGATGAGCATTACATTATTAGCAATTGGGGGCTCATTCAATACCTCAAACTTTTATGAATGTTAGGTAGTTAGTAATTACATCCAACCATCCAACAAAAAGGAGTTAACACAGTCGGTAAAGTTGATGGGTTTCTAAACTTTGGGTGGATGATGTTTGAGTGTGGGTACTTAACAAGTTAGGCCAACCAAATGTTTAGCAGAAGCAAAGGGGACCGACAATGAAGAGTCGAATCAAATGGGGATTTTAAATCTTAAGAAAGGGACCAAAAAAATTTAATTTTGGGGTAACACCACATAAAATATGTGGCTCTCAATTGTTAAATCTTATGTGAATTTTCTTACTATGGTTATTAAGATATGGTAAGTAAAAGATTAACTCGTATTGATTCATGATGATCCCTCTTAGTATAAGTGTGTGATCATCAAGGAGTAATTACAATATGATGATTTTTTCTTTATTATTAAGATTTTTCTAAATAGAGTAATGTTTGATCCAAAAATCTAATTTTGATATTTTTTTTAAAATGTTTTAGATCTCAGTGAACTAGACACGTCACTAAAAATTTGGAAATCATTACAATCTGCAAAAACCACTTGGTCCTAACAATGAGATACAAAGTTTTACAATGCAACACTTGAAAAATAGACTATAGATCTAATAAGGATTTGAAAAATAGAAACCTCAAGGATATTAGGTTTTGAGCTACAAATGAAGATCTATAGAAAAACACCATATGACATCCTCAAGGTGCCTAGATTTATGAGAACCAAAATGGCTAATAAATATTGATCAAAACCTTTGAGAAGATCATATCAACACCATAATCATTTGACTATAATACAAATTGATATACGAATACACAAACAAAAGTTATGAGATATATTGTCTCAATAAAGAGCATACTAATACATCTTCATAATAAGTTTTTTAAATAAATATAAAGATGCTCCTAGAAGAATGTTCTTCTAGAAATATGAATACAAAATATTGTAATATTCTACTAATAAAAAATTATATCTAAAGAGAATATTCTATTCTATTCTACTAACTAATCAAACATTAAGTCCAATGAAGAGGCTAATCCTTGTTACCTTCATTTAATTATCTCTTGCCATGATTGTGATTGATTTAATGTATGCCACCAACAATACAATAATCTAGGTGCTACCTAAAGTCCACCTCATACACCTTTGTGGTGAATCAACTTAGATTATCACAATCTTGACATAGCATGGGTATTAAATAATGCAAGGGTTGAGAGTTATATGGGTGGATGAAAACAATTCTCATTGTATTTTTGACCTCATGGTTGAATGAATAAATATTTTTTCTAATGTATCAAAACCTTTAATATTTTTTTGGTCTTTTTGTTGTGTATACATGTGTGTGGTTGTTGATGGTTATAAGTTTGGGCTTCCCTTAGCTAGGATCCTCATGCTTGACATTTGCATACTTTTGAGTAGATGCTTTGTAATACCACATGGTGGTTTTGTGCCTTTCTTGGTCTACAAAAGTAAGCACATGGTTAGTGATATGAGGTAGTAGTAGGTGGATGTAGGCTTTTAGTGTCTCTCTTGTTTGCAATTTTCTAATGTGTTTATTATATTGTGATAGTTTCTGGCTTTGATTGCGATAGTTTCTGTGATAGTTTCTAGATTGAATTTTCATGCAATCAAATCTAAAAACTATGACAACATATGGATTGTAGAAATATAAAAGATTTTGTTGGGTATTTATTCTAGTTCTGGTTGGCATTGTGCCTTTTATATGTTTCATCTATTGCTTTTTTCCTTGGATTCTTATTGTATGTTCTACTTTTATGTGTTATTTGATCGTGTTAGACCATTGATGTTTTTGGATTACTTCATGGTGATCTTGATTGCATTATTGCATTGAGATGTGTGCATTATTCCTATGTCTAGTTGTGAGAACCTTATGTGATGTGGCCGATAATGTTCCTAAGACTCACTTGTGTGGTGTGATATTCCACCTATATTGATGAATAATTCTATTGATTGTGTTACATTGGATTAATGATATCTAATGGTGATTTAGCATTGTGATGTATATCAAGATAAAATAATAGTGTAATTTTGGATTATCATATTGGGTTTATAAATATTAGCGTTGAAATGTGATATTAACCCAATCAATTAGTAAAATAAAAAATGTTATATTTTATGTTATTTCATTCCATTCGATAGATTAAATAATAATTGATTCTATTAGAAATACAAGTTAGATTAGTGATAATATTTAGGATTATATTATGATGATGACCCTAATTGAGGAATATATTTATGCACTTTGGCTATTATATGTATGCATAGGTAATTGTATTATTTATTGAGTGGTTGTAGGTACCATACAATGACTTTACCTAGTGTTGGTTTTCTTTTGGTACCCAAGTTTTAAACTTTTAAATCGAGCCCCCACTCCATTAAATGCAAGTGTCACATGATTTTTATAATCTTTTATTAAAGTTATGTTTTGTAAAAGGGAAGCATCCAGCAAGGTTTTTAAACCAAGTAGTTCATGTTCAAGTTCAAGTTCAATAACTCAGGTCCCAATTTTCAGCTGGTTCAAAGTTCAAAAAGCACAGGTGTAGGATTTTACAGGTTCAAGTTCAAAGTTCGATGGATGCCATAAAAATTGAGTTAAAATTTTTATGTATCCAAAGAAAAAATAATTTATGGGTTATGCTTAACATAGTCCATTTAGCCTACAGTTAAAAATTTAATGGAAATAGAGCTTCCAACAAAAATTTATACAAGTTTTCCTACAACAGTCCAAAAGCTAATGACATATTGAACCTGAACTTTGAACCTTCTCAGTTCAAAGTTTAAAGTTCAATGATGTGATGATTCATTTTCACACGGTTCAAACGTACGGGTTCACTTTCAAAGGTTGAAATTGCAGAGTTTGTGGCTCATAAGTTTGAATTCCAAAAGTGGGTGATATCTTTTATATGGCGGACATACAATCAAAAACTTGGGTTAACAAATTTCTGCATAATAATCTCTCAACCAATGAATTGGAGTCACTTACAAAATATAGTCTTAGTGATAGAAATATGAGATGCAAGCAATGTTTTCAAGAAATAAGATATCGGGTACAAGCAGATTATGAAAGATGGTTTGATGCTTCCTCTAAGGTCATTCGTAAGCCATTTTGGGATAGTATAAAGGAAGAATTGTAATTGTGAATGTACAACCATACACTTACAACTTGTATCAAGTCATATTTCATGGCAGTTCTAAACCTAGAAATGAATAACTTTTGACTGGGATCTCAATTTTAAAATCGCTCCTGCCAGAATTTAGAAAACTAGGTTTTGGACCACATATCCAAAATGTAGCTCGATCCAACGGTGGAGTAAAAAGTTATGCCCCCCGCATGGAGACCTAATTTTTTTGTCATAAATATTTTCATCTGTCAGAGCATTAAAATATTTTTATTTTTGGTTTAACATATTCAAATGCCACTTGTCCAAATATCATTTAATATGTTAAGATATATCCTTATAAACTTTAAAATCAATAGTTTATAAAGATATCGTGTTCTAAAAAAGAAAAACTTTGGGAATGAATGGAAAATATTTTCAAGAATCAGTTGTGGGATAAAAACTGAAAAGTTACGGGAAGTGAAAGAATAAGGTGAAAGTATCCGAGAATCAGTTAACCGAGAAAGGGGCTGAAGATTATTTATTGGAAGATTTTGATGAAGCAGGGGTCTTTTTCCAGCAGTCTGTAATAGGGAATTATTTTATGAGTTTGTAATAGGGAAAGGGACAGTAAGCTTTTTGTTTCAGACACAATTTTCTGTAGAGGAAGTGATAATCTGTTGGTTATTATTTTTTATTGAAGGAATGACTGAATGCATGTTAGATCTATTCAAAAGCATTCATTCTGACTGTAGTTAATCTGTGTATTTTCACAGTCGTATTTAATATATTTCTGTTCACCAAGTTGTGTTTATGTGTGTAATGGAATCTGTGGGTTCTGGACATCACATATGTCTGAGATGGATCTTGAATCTTTCCCTTAGTTTATCAATTATGGGTGTGAAGTTAAGAGTATGTTAGTTCTTAATTTTATTTTTTTGTTTACAATCTTTCACATTTATTTCATGGTTATGAATAGATGGTAGTTTTCCTTCTTTGTCTTCTGGTTAAAGGCATAATCGACAATCTTATTCATTGTATACCTCTTGAAGATAGTTGCACCTTGTAAAAAAAGTAGAGAGTACTTGCACAATGTCATGGCAAGTAACTCAACTATTATGTTGCAGTTTTGTCTTTCGGTATGGGCATTAATGAGTCAATTAGTTTAGTTATTGTATAAAGACAAATCTATTTACTAATAGATTTTTTGCAAATCCATTGGGGAATTGAAAACAAGGATCAGTGTTTTAATTATTTTCTCCAGCTTTTGTATTATCTCTATGCATATTAAAAGAGATTGGCGACTCTTGTAGAATCTTTTGGTAAGATAGTTCTAGTGTGTTATGGATTTGGTTGCAGCTCAACCATGGGGATCTCATATTGGATCTTTTTCTCTGCCCCAATAGTCAGCCTTGCCTAAAAGGTCAGTAGAATACCTTCCTAAGTTTTTTGGAGATAAAATTCAAGATCCAAATGACCACATTAAAGCAGTCACTATTGCATGCGGAATTCATGGAGTGCAAGAAGAAAATGTATTTGTCAGATTGTTTGTTGAGAGCTTTGTTGGAGATGTTGTTGAATGGTTCCAGAACCTTCCAGAAGGATGCATCACCAGTTGGGATAGTCTCAGGGTAAATTTCCTTGGAAGGTTCCAGCCTGCAGTTGATACTTATAAATTATTGTTAAACTTATTTCAAATTAAAATGAAAGGGGATGAATCTATAAGATATTTTACCAATAGATTCAATAGATGTATTGGTAAAATTCCTCCATCTTTCCAACCAAGTGAGAATAATCAGTTATGTGTCTTCATTACTGTTTTACAAACTAAAATTAAATTCTTGTTAAGGCAAAAGAAATTACAAAATATAGAAGATGCTCAAAGGGAAGCTATGGAAATAGATGATTGTATGACTTTGAGTGGAATTAAATTTGTGGATACATATGCTGCAAATATATCTCAATCTAAAATTTATCTTTGTGATCAAAATGTGTGTCCAAAGGAAAGGCCCTTACAAAGGAAACCTGTCATGAAAGCAGTATAGTCAACATAATTTGTTACTCATTACCAAAACTTGATTGTTTTCAACAATCAAGACTTCCAATCACCTCCTACGATTAAAAATAGTCTTTCTAGTATTGTTGGAATATATCATTTACATGTTGAGCATGAGGATGCGTTTAAAGATATGTATGATCATACTACACTATTAGAAAACTCATTAACATGCCCACATGCACCGTCCATTGAGAAAATTTCCAATGATGGAATATTGAATGCAAGATTGCCTAAAAGTATTTCCTTTTCAAATTTTGAGCCTTTTACATTTGATGTTACTAATACTTTTCTAGCAAGTAATGGTGATCAGATTGATATGATGGATCAGCAAAAGAAAGTAATTGGAAATGAAAATTTAGATGAAAGATTTATGTAAAATATTTATTTTTCTGAATTTGATTCTTTTTCATTTGAAGTATCTAATGCAGTTCTAGCAACAGGTCCTGATTAGAAAAATATAGAAAATCAGCATGAGAAAGAAGTGTGTAGTGGTGAAAAGGTAAATAATTTTTCTTATCCTGATATGCAAATGAATTATGGGTCTCTCCAATTTGATCATGTGAAAGATAATGATGAATATTTGCAGCCCAAATCATTAGAAGAGTATGGTAGTAAGGATAATGTGTTTCTCTCTATTTTAATATCACATACCCAAGCTGTATTAGAGGTATTCAAATTGGATTGTGAAAATGAGTTATTTGATACTCATCCCATGCTGGAATCTTTTGATCTTGAAGATAATGATACTGATGCATATTTTGAAAGTAAATTTCTTGTAGATCCAAATTCATATTTAAATGTGGAATTGGTTACTAATCGTACTCACAATTTGGAAGAAGGCTTCCCTACCAAGAGTCTTGTTTGTTTTTCACAGAGTCGCATAGAAGACATTGGTATTCTTTATGTTGATCAGTTTATTCAACATGGTGTTAACACATTGCGGCCAGAAGTTTACAATGTGGAGTGGCTTTTTGGACCTGACATTCTATTTAAAAGGCTTGCACATTTTATTGCTGGGTCTTTCCTCACATTAGTTGGAAGTTGGCTATTAGGAATGGTACTTCTTATATTCCAATCACTTTTCCAGACTGGCAGGTACTTCTCTCAACTGGTAAATAGCTTCACTTGAAAAACTGCATGTATCTTTGAAGGTATGGGATGCTTGGCCTATCCCTTATAAATAATTTTTGGTGTGAGTTAGGCCTAGGTTGTTTGAGCTTCCAAGTTTTGGTTATGTGTAGTCTAGTTTGGTTTAATGTTGTTTTGGTTTGCTAGTTGCCCTGCTCCCTCCGTCCTCTGCAAGCGGCTCCTTGTTATCAGCTTTGACTCTATTTCCCAATGGCTAGACATTGTTCTTAACCAGAGATGTTGGATTCTTTGTGTCTTTATCATCCACATCCCTAGTCGGAGCCAGTTGCTGGTTTTCTTTTGGCACCTAAGTTTTAAACTTTTAAATAGAGCCCCCACTCCATTAAATGCAAGTGTCGCATAATTTTTATAATCTTTTGTGAAAGTTATGTTTTGTGAAAGGGCAGTGTCCATAAAGGTTTTTGAACCAAGTGGTTCATGTTCAAGTTCAAGTTCAATAACTCAGGTTCCAATTTTCAGCTGGTTCAAAGTTCAAAAAGTACAAGTGCAAGATTTTACAAGTTCAAGTTCAAAGTTTGATGGACGCCATAAAAATTGAGTTAAAATTTTTATGTATCCAATGCAAAAACCATTTATGGGTTATGCTTTACATGGTCCATTTAGCCTACAGTTAAACTTTTAAGGGAAAGGGAGCTTCCAACAAAAAAGTTATGGCAAGTAACTCAATTGTTATGTTGTAGTTTTGTCTTTCAGTTTGGGCATTAATGAGTCAATTGGTTTAGTTATTGTACAAAGACAAATATGTTTACTAACACCTGGCTGCATAGGTCTAAGATTTCTCATTTCCCTAATGGTGGCTAGTAGGAGATAATACATTGGCCAAATGTTCCCTAGCCAAAATTGTTCCTTAATAAGGATAATTTCCTAATATTATATTAGTTGAGCCCCAAATACCACAATTGGTAGTATTCAGATACCCAATCGGCAATGTGTAGTTGGCCCATAAAGAGTGTTTGAGCATTTTAGTTTAATTGCAAATTGTCATTGCATTTAAATATATTAATATTCTTGGATGTTAATTCTGGAAATTTAATAATTAGATGTTTTAATACATCTGATAAGTATTTAAAATGAAGGCAATTGCCTAATTTGATCCATGGGGGCTATTTGGGGGAGATTATATAGTGATTTAAATTTGTTATTTTATTTTTTATTTCTATTTGGTGAATAATAAAAGTCAGTTTTGATATTGTGAAATTGGTCATTTTTACACTTAGACTTTTTATTAGTTTTTTTGCTCTCCAAAAACCTTGATTATACCAAAAACTTGATTTACTTGTTGGGTGTGAATGGATTGGAAGAATTTTGTTGGTAGAGGCTTGTTGGATTTTTCTCGAAAATATCTTCATGTTGTCAAAGGATTCGATCAACCATTGAATATGTGCATTTTTCTTTCAGATTCAAATTTTCTCAAGTTGAGGTAGAGCTTTATTGATTTCTCCTTATTTACTCATTATTTTGGATTTGAAGAAGTTTTGATTGATTATTAATTGGTACTAGAATATTTTATATGCTTAAAATAATTGGATTCGTGCATAGTATCATTTGTATTGTTCAAAAAACTTAAGATGATGCCCTACCCAAACTGGTATAGAAATTTTTAGATGAGAGTTTTATTATTGGAATGCATTTTTGTTCACATTTGAACCAACGTGCATTGAATTTTTTTACTTTGAATTTTACAAGTTTTTCAGAGTTTCTCTAATGGAGGGTTTAGTTTATGACTACTTTTTGGTCATTTTATGAATTGAGTAAAAAGTGGAATCAGAGTATTTTGATATGGTATTATTATGTGGGATAATGGATAATGCATATGAAATTTCATTCTTGGGATCAAATTTGATTTGTATCATAATGCATTGGTCAATTGTGTATATGAGAAATATGGTGAACATGGAATTATGAGAGTCTGCATTGTATAAAATGTCGAGATATTGAACAATGGTGCCTTGAGTTTTGGATTGGAAATATGTGGAAGTGGCAATTGAAATATGAAATTGTGTCTTGTTTAGTTACCTCATTCATTGTGAGTGAGATGAACCTAGGATTACATACACAAGTGGTCTAGGGAGTATCTCCCAACATGTCCCCAACTAGAAAGTGGTGCACTTGCATTCATTTTTGGGGAGTCTCTTAATCAATTGAAAACCTAAATAAAATATGGGATGGGTTAAAACACTAATTAAGATAATTGGATGGATGTCTTGGGAAGGCATGCCTACACATGTAGGCATTGGATCTTACCTAAAGTGGTATTTCTATATATGTGGTGTCACATCTTTCATGGTCATCGTTCTTTTTTTTATGAGAGAATGTTTGATTCCATGTGATGCATCCTCATGAGCACACATGATGACACTCCCTACAGTTAGAACTCTACTATCTAAGTCTTGACAATTGAGTAACACTTGAGAGATTTAATGTTGATTGATCCTTTGGGTTATTGCATTGTTATTTTATGCCTCATGGAAAATTTTGTGTTTCTCATTGATGGTGCATATATTTCTTTAATGTTTCTACTTGACGATGCTTCATGTTGTTTTGATATTGGATTTTTTTGGGGGGCACCTATCATATTTAATGTTTCTCTATGATGAGGATGTTATACTGTTATTGGCATCTCTTTACTTGATGTTTCATCATGATCTATGATGGTTTTTGATATTCATGTTGATTCTTTACTCTATGTTTGGCATTCATGTGATCATATCCTTTTGTGCCTTCATTGATTGAGTGTGTGGGCCTTGTAACAACCTATATGAGAACAATAGGGTGGACCTATAGGTTCCACATGGTTGGTTGGAATTGCAAAAAAAATTAGGGATCGACTAACTTAGTTTAAGATCAACCTTGGAGAGCTTATTCACCTTCCACAACATATTTTATATTCTATATTTTCATTCTCGCTAGTAACAAAACAAATTCATTATAAAATAAGTATTGTAAAGATTAATTATTTTTATAATGATCACTCCAAATGGAGGTTAATATGATTGTAACATGATAGATTTGAGGATTTAGTATAAGTAATGATTGTAACATGATGGATTTTATGTGACCTAGTGTTGGAATTGTACACTAATTTTGCATCCTTATGTTTCTTGTATCATTAGCATATCATAGTGTTATAATAGGAACACTTCCAATGGTGCTTTAAAATGAATCTAGAAGAGATTATTTTTTATTTGAAGGTTGATTTAATCATCTCCTTTTTTGGTCATCCTTGATCAATTTAGTGAGGTTTTGAGATAATCAGAGCTTATCCAAGCTCATTTCGGACAACCTAGTGGGCATCCCATGGGGTCTAATTATGATCCCTAATTTCTTAGGACTCCATTGAGTATAGAAGAAATGGATTAGGGAAGCTTAGGGAGCTTTGTATGTGTCATAAAAAGAACCTTTTTGGTGAACATAAGTTGTATAGGGAAAAGAAGCACGCTTATGATGAACGAAAGTGCCTTTCTAGAAGAAAAAAAACACCTTCTACCCTAAAAAAAAGTGCCCTTTTGGTACCAAGGAACCCTTCCCCTACAAAGGCACCCTTTCAAATTGACTCTATTCTAGTTTTTTTGTGAAGCTAAGAGAGTCGCAAATACCTTAAAGGAGGTCTATGAAGGTTCAGGATCAATTTGTATGGAATTTTTGCTGTCAGAGTGCAAGCTAGTCCTTAATGGAGCTCATCTATGACACCTTGGATCTAAGAAACAATCCATTTTTCTGAGTTAAGTTTTGAAACTTCAAGGAAGGTTATGGGTAAATTGAAGCACTTTTTTACCATGTCTAGTATTTTATAAGACCCTTTTTCCTTACTTAGTTGAGCTTCATGGTTTTAGTCTCTACTTGTGCATTGCCACTTAGCGACAGTTTGACCTAGTCTTGAGGTTTGAGCTTTAGAACTTCACATTTTGCATGTGAATGACTTTAATGTTTCAAAAAATAATTCCATGTTATTTTATGTTTTGATATCTCTCATCCTTGAGGGTTCATTTGCAAGGCATTACAAGGCTTATATTGTTCGATCTTCTCCATCATTGAATAGTGTATCAATCTTTTTACTCTTTATATTATACTACCATATGAATATGGATGTATGGTTACGATGTTGTTTAATTGATCAGAAGTTGTAGAGAATACTATAGAGATATTATTTTTTTTATAGAGATTGGATAAATTTTCATTATATTGTAAATAACTTCATTATTAATATGTTAAGTAGTACTTTAGAGGGTGGATTTTGTACTTGAAAGGGTTTTTCCATGTAATAATAGTGTCTCTAATCTAAAGGGACATGTTTCTAATAATATACATTCTTTCTTCCATTTGTTTAAATTTTAAGTGTCATTTATAAGCTATTATGTCGCTAAAAAATTTTTGGATATGACAATTTGTAATGATGACATGTTTCTAATTTCCCTAAACATTCAAGCGACACTATGCATATAAGTAGTCTTATCTTTTCTTAGACTTACACATAAATTTACAAGTTTCTTGTTTGTTCATAAATTGTTGTACATAAATCTTTGTAATCATTTTGCAACATACCAACTTGCCATGGAAGAGACTTGGCCTTTCTATATTATTTTCACTCCTATAAACTTAAAAGCTCTAAGTTTATTATCAACATAATGTTCCTTTACTTATGTCCATTACAATTTTATCCAAGTATCAAATGGTTGTCATATTTACTAATTAGACACCAACAAAGAAACCCATATGTAACATAAGAAAATTGGATCAAGGGGAGGATCCTATTTTATATATCACATTTGGAAGGAAGATGACCCACTAGGCTCAAGTGGACTAAAGTATTGAGTGGGTACAATGATCCTTCACAGTTATTGATATTTTATCATGTAAATATGATTGGACAATACAATATTGAAGGCTAGGAAGAGAGAAAGGTGGGTTTCAGGATGTACAGATAGACAGAAAGTGGGTAGACTAATTATGATGCCAAAAATAGAGTATAGGGACTACAACTAACCTACAAATTTAGTTTGAGGAGGATCTGGAAGGATTATGGTGACTTGGTTAACCTATTCACAGGACTAGGTTGACTGGGTCAACATATTCCCTACACTTTAATTTGTTTTCAATCACAGACTATTGGTGAGGTCTTCAACTTCCCAGATCTGATCTCTATGCGAGTGCCACCTATTCCTGCATACAAAAAAGGAAACAAATGAAATAACTTCCTTGAAATTTTCGTCAGTCTCAGAAAAAGGAAAACATAGTGGAGGAAGAATTCAGATAGTGTGGAAAGTTTGGTAGTACTGGATCTTGATACTATCTCTACTAACAACTGATTTGAATGCTTGGGATCAATGGGAGTATTCAATATGCTAAATCATACACTCCCTTTCCCTGAGGAAATATTGGTTGGTTGCAACTAGTGTGCCTTCGGTATGATGATTGGATAAATAATAAATGTAGTTAATGATTAATGTGATGTGCGTAGAGCGGCTGAGTTACGTCAATGATATTTAAATTTTGATGGGAAAATTAATAATGTTATTTTGTGGCTTTAAAGACAGAATGTTTGAAACATTTAGTACTGTAGCACAAAGAAAACTTGTGAATTTGCAGAGCGCTTATGCGAAAAAAAATTTGAAGAGATCATGGCAACCAAAATTTTTGTGTGTGTCGATGTGAAAAGAAGAATGGAGAAATGAATTGAGATGAAGGAGTTTGATCATAGTCGTATCAAGAAATTAGAGTTTGTTTTGCATGCGGAAGGAATGCAAAGAGTCAAAAATCTTGGACTTGATATCTAGGGATAATTTTTGTGGTGTGACGCTAGAGATTTCATTATGTTTGTTTTACGTCAGTTTCATGAAGAAACCCTGGTGTTGGATAGGCCCTATAATGTGACGATGAGAGTAATTGAGGAAATTACTGGTCTATGTAGTGTTGGTGAATTACCTAAAAAATAAATCTATTAGCAATGAAGAGGTAAAATCCCTAACGGTGATCAAAAAGGATCAACGTGCATTTCAAATTCATACTATTGAAGATCTAATTGTCAGGTATGTTGCTCATGACATTTCTTACAAAATACAATTTTATAATCACGACGGTTCAAATTCTATTGTGGCCATATATGTGACATGCAAGATGGTGAATAAGAATGTTAAAATGAATTTGTGTAAGATTTTGGATAATCTGATGTTGAATGTGAAGATGTCAGTTGAATATGGTTATGGTTTCTATTTTGGATCCCTTGTCATGTGCTTAGTATTCTATTTCTTGAGGTCTTTGCCTGACAAATAAAATGTTGAGTGAAGTATCAACATTCCAGTCAGTAAACATATTTACACGTACTTGGATGGATTGGAGAATAAGGTAGAAGCCTATAAAGCATATTTTGTGTCTCTACAAGAGAACCTTGGTTCTAGTTTAGTGGTTGATGGTGCTATAACAGTAAGGTAGATTGAGAAACATCCATCCTCAGGGAAAAAGGAACTAAAAATGGTTATCGATGCTTCATCTTCTGAATTGAAGAAGTTAAAGACAGATGAGAAAGAAAAATAAATAGTTACAAAATTAGAAGATGAAGAAAAGGATAAAGAGGAGAGTGTTGCTGATGAAATGGAAGGTATGGAGAGATCTATGCCCTCTCTGGAAAAATCTATGCATGTGGATTCTACTAAGGTAAGAACCTTGTTAGAAAATGATGAATATGAAAAAATTCATAGTTTGTGGACTAACTTTTATCGAAGGATAAGAAATTGGTGACAAAATTGTTGATTGATCACTTGATCAATAGAAGGGTTACAATTTCTAGTGTGTCTAGTATGCTACCAGTTGAGTTAGTATTGAGTGTTAAGATTTAGTTATTGTAGTTTGAAGTAGATTACCTGAAGGTAGAGAAATATATAATGAATAAGTGTAACAATGCATAACATAGACTCTCAGTAATTATCGGTGAAATGAAGAAATGTGTGAAGGAGATCACTGATATTTATAGATATTGTCTTTGGTGGCTTGTTGTGGTTAATAACTTCAAAGTTCAGGGTGAATTAATTGTAAAAGATCTAAATGATCTTGGAAAGTCATATGATGTTTCCAAGGATCAAGATGGAAAACAGAGAATCAGAGTCGGTGAAATTAAGACAAATAGTTATTGTTGTAGAGACAGAGAGAAGATCTGATAAAAACATTTTGGCTAGTAAAAGACATGATTGAGGTTCGGTTAGAATTTTCTTCCAAAATTTTAGCTGATGTAGAGGATAATGAGCAGTGGTTTCAGTCTTCGAACTAGATGAAGTCATTTGACAAATTGGTCGAGTGTGACAATTTGTGTGCTCACATGGAGGCAAAAAATGTTGAATGGAAGGAGCTTCCAATTTTATAGGAGAGGTACAAGAAGGTATTTTTGGTTAAAACTCTTGTTTTACCTTGAGTAGCTTTCATTTTTTTTGGCCCTTTGCCATTGTGGAAAAAATAAGAAGAGAAAAGGAGAAAATATGTGTTGCAGTAACTCAGGTGGAGTTTTTGGAGATCTTAGAGCTTTTCAAGTTTTCTTTTTTGGTGTTTTATCTTCAATGCAAAAGGGGAAGGTATTTAGACTTATTGAGTTACTGTTGGCATTGATTTCCATTGGTGTCAAAACCTCCATAGTGATACTTTTTCGGTATCGGTTGGTTGTTGGTAGTTTTGGCTATGTACATGTTGGTTTTCGGTTACGCAATAGGAGTTTCAATTATGCATAGAACAGTTTTAGTATGAATGGTTTTGGTGTTTCTAGTGTTTCTTGGAAAGTGTATAGTGTTTTATTCATGGCTTATATGTCTTGGTGCTCAATTATATTGGTTTCTAGTGATTTTTTTGGTTGCAATTCTTCTACAAGTATTGGGTAGTAGTGGAGTTCATAAGATGTTTTTGGTACATTAACTACATTGTATCATGAAGATTCTTCTATCAGTGATTTCAGTTAATTAATGATTTCATATTTTGGTCTTGGTTGTGTATGCACCCTAAAATGGTCGCCTAGACTATGGGCCCCATTTATCAATTTATCAATTTCCTGAACCAATGCTTTGTAATATTTTTAATTCAAATCAATTTCCTTGATCAAATCGTAATTAATTCAATTATTTCAATTTTTTTAAGGTTTGATCATTTCATCAATAATATTATTTAATTAAAAGAAAACATCTCTTTTTATTAAATGAAATAATCTTATTTAAATAAAATAAAATATCTCTTAAATGAAATAATCTTATTTAATTAAAATATCCCTTTTTAATTAAATGATTTTATCTTATTTAATTAATATCCCTCTTTTAATTAAATAATCTTATCTTATTTAATTAAAAGAAAATTTATTCTTTAATTAAATAAAATCCCCACTTAAAGCTCTCTTTTTGATGAAAAAAATGAAATAAATCAAATAAAAAAATAAATAAAACTCATTTTTCTCCACACATATTCCTAAGTGGTGGGCTTTTTCCTCTTACTTGCCTTTTTAGGGATTTATCCCACATTGCTCTTGAGGATGCATTTTCTCTCCACACTTTCCTTTA